>CATNWA010003153.1:670000-684085 GCA_951230385.1 Staurois parvus
CCGAGGGCCCGGGGTCAGTAGGGGGCCCCAATAGATGCCCCTGGTACCTTTTTCATAGGCTTTTTTGAGTTTGGGCAAGGACACAGGGGTCCCATGATCCCCTATTGCCCGGGGGCCCCATGAGTTGTCAGTCCACCCCTGGTTAGGGACCTTAGATTGTACACCCCTTGAGGGTTAGGGACTGATGTGAATGTACAATATATATATATATGTAAAGCGATGCGTAAATTGACGGCGCTATACAAGTACCTGAAATAAATAAAATAAAAAAATAAATAATATATACTGAAATACTTACATTTTGGACATATTCAATATATTTAAAAATATATAGAAAGTGTATGTTGAGATGCGTTTTTTAATATATTAAAAAATATATGAAGAACATTTTTAAAAATACATTTTTCAAATATATGTCTTTGAAAAGACATTTAATCTACATTTTTGGAATGCATTTACAAGCAATTAAAATTACTTTTTCTATATGTTAAAAAAAAAAAGCTGAAGAATATATTTTTAAAAAATATAATTTTTAAATATATGCCTTTAGAAAATCTATTTAGATTTACAATTTTTTTAGAATGCATGTTAAAATATATTAGCGTAGGCCAATATATTGTAAATATGTCACATATATATTTGTTTTTCTAAATATATTGGAAATATATTTCTCTTCCATGTGGACAATGAGATGGGATTGGTAGTTTCAGCACAGCCAGGGTCGCCTACCCCTGCTCTATAGAGAAAATCCTGTTCTAATATAGAGTAATACTTACATTTTGGACATATTCAATATATTTAAAAATATATAGAAAGTGTATGTTGAGATGCGTTACGCCCCTCGTAGCTTGCAGTTGACAACACAAAAAACAGTTCTAGTCACAGAGGAACTGTGAGCACCCAACATAACATGCCTGTAAGGTCTGTCCTGACTATGAATTCAGGATAGACACTCACCTAACCAAGGCTTGCTGAGGGTATCAGAAACCATTTTTCTCTGCCAAGGTAAATCTCAGCACCTACCCAACTGAAAGTGGTCCTAAAGTCAACATGTTTTTTTTTTTTTACACGAATGCGTTCTATGCATTAGGGTAAAAAAAATGCTCCACTGCCTGTCCTAGCCCCCCTACCCCTAAACACGTACCTGGCTCAATTAATCGATCCAGTGTTGTCCCGCTGCAGCACCACTCCTCAGTTTCCCGGCCTTACAGGAGCAGCAGGGAGCCCCTTTAGCACATGGCTTGATGAAGGGGCACCCAGAGGAAGGTGGTGTGAACAGGGCCAGGAGGGGACTCCAGAAGAGGAGGTAAGGGACCATTCTGCGCAAAATATCATTGCACAGAGCAGGTAAGTATACCATCTTTTTTATTTTAATTTAAAAAAAAAAAGCTTTTGCAATCACTTTAGGGGTACTGCCCCCCCCCCCCCCATACCCCCAGTATCTATCCACTCACTTTCCACTCCCTTGAACATTTTGTGAAATATGTGTATGAGGATGGCTACATTTTTGCTCTATTCCCAATGGTCAGAAGTCTTTTTTAATGATTTAATTGTAGACTGTCTCTTTAGCTAACCCATGGTGCTTTGTGAATCCTTTGCCATGTGTTAAGGGTTTATGCATGGATGTTTTTAGCCATTTTGCCTAGCCCAGGGAGCCACAGTTGCTGCAATACAACCTGCCATACAAGTGAACAGATGCACGCTTGCAAGTGCTAATGCTTCTTTGTATCGGTACTACCCGCTCATGTGTCCTGAACATGAATCTTTTAAGCACATGCATGTGTGGGTAAGCGTAGATACAATGAAGCATTGGCGTTCACAAGAGTATGACTTCACAGAGACATTCACTTGTATGGCAGACTGTAGACGGCACTTGCGACTCCCTGGACACGAGAATATGCTGAGAAATTAACACTTGTCATATAAAATGTTTAGCAATGTCCGTGTGCAGGATCCCTAAATGTTTATTTGTAACGAAGCACTGCAGCAAATAGGCACATCAGTAGCATTTGAATACCTCTCATATGCATAGATTGAATTCCTAATTCACACTGTTGCTGACTGCACTGCCCACTGAGATGCAGAGGAGAGGCAGGGTGCACAAACTGTCTTCTAGATAGACTAAAGGCATGGAGTAAAGGGTGTTACCCCAAACCCCCCCTCCATAGACCAATGCTTGGGGCACTATTCCTCCCACTGATACCAATGATGGGGCACTATTCCTCCCACTGATACCAATGATGGGGCACTATTCCTCCCGCTGACACCAATGATGGGGCACTATTCCCCCACTGATACCAATGATGGGGCACTATTCCTCCCACTGATACCAATGATGGGGCATATTCCTCCCGCTGACACCAATGATGGGGCACTATTCCTACCATTGATACAATGGATGGGGCACTATTCCTCCCACTGACACCAATGATGGGGACACTATTCCCCCCCCCCCACTGATACCAATGATGGGGCACTATTCCTCCCACTGACACCAATGATGGGACACTATTCCTCCCACTGACACCAATGATGGGGCACTATTCCTCCCACTGATACAATGATGGGGCACTATTCCTCCCACTAATACCCCAATGATGGGACACTATTCCTCCCACTGATACCAATGATGGGGCACTATTCTTCCCACTGACACCAATGATGGGGCACTATTCCTCTCTCACTGATACCAATGATGGGGCACTATTCCTCCCACTACTAATGATGGGCACCTCCCCACCTAGAGAACTAATCTTCTCACTGATACAAAGATGGGGCACTATTCCTCCCTAATACTGGGGCACTATTCCTCCCACTAATGATGGGGCACTATTCCTCCCACTGACACCAATGATGGGGCACTATTCCTCCCACTGACACCAATGATGGGACACTATTCCTCTCACTGACACCAATGATGGGGCACTATTCCTCCCACTGATACAAATGATGGGGCACTATTCCTCCCACTGATACAATGATGGGACACTATTCCTCCTACTGACACCAATGATGTGGCACTATTCCTCCCACTGACACCAATGATGTGGCACTATTCCTCCAACTGACACCAATATTAGCTCACTATTCTTCTTCCTGCTGTCCTCAGGCTCTCTATATTTTTAAACTCCCACTGACTACCAAACCTGAGACATTTTCTACTCCCACTGTCCACAGTCCGGCCCCCCTATAGTCTGAAGGACATTAAACTTGTTCCTTGTTTAGCTAGTTTGGAGACCACTGTTCTGAAGCTGGAAATCACTCTAGCGGACACCACATGTTCACTGCTAACTTTCCAGGACCAGGTCTCATGCTGAATAGCTGCCCTGCTGCATTGTGAACACAGGAGATTGTGAATGTTCTCTGACCTAACAAGGTGAAGTTTGTAACATTACTGCCCGATTCTCCACCTGATCCTATCAGAGAGCACTTTGCAATAATTAAGCATGCAAAGTGTTTCCTGAGTGGTACCCATGCCAAGCAACCAACACCCTGTGTTCAAAATGCAGCAGATCATGGGACATGGATGCTAGTGGAGATCATTGAAGTAGTGGTGTCTATACAGTGTTTTCCAGCTTCTAGATCAGCCTTTCTCAACCTTTTCAATGCAGAGGAACCAGGTTTGGGGAACCCCTGCTAAAAATGACTATCTACTGATACATGATACTGATACAATGACCGATACATTAGTGTGATGGTCATTGGGAAGAATGCTCCTCACACTTGTGGTCATTGCGAAGAATGCTGCTCACACTTGTAGCCATTGGGAAGAATGCTCCTCACACTTGCGGTCATTGGGAAGAATGCTCCTCACACTTGCGGTCATTGGGAAGAATGCTCCTCACACTTGCGGTCATTGGGAAGAATGCTCCTCACACTTGTGGCCATTGGGAAGAATGCTCCTCACACTTGTGGTCATTGGGAAGAATGCTCCTCACAATTGTGGTCATTGGGAAGAATGCTCCTCATGCTTCTGGTCATTGGGAAGAATGCTCCTCACACTTGTGGTCATTGGAAAGAATGCTCCTCACACTTTTGGTCATTGGGAAGAATGCTCTTCACACTTGTGGTCTTTGGGAAGAATGCGCCTCACACTTGTGGTCATTGGGAAGAATGCTCCTCACACTTGTGGTCATTGGGAAGAATGACCCGTTTACAGATTGCCAAAAAGATCAAAGGTGTCAGTGGGAAATTACCTGAGAGGAAAAAAACTGCTGATTGTTCAAGGAACCCCTGGCAACCTCTGGAGGAACCTTAGGGTTCCACAGAACCCTGGTTGAGAAACCCTGTTCTAGAGGGATCCCACAGTTATGGTATATACATAGTTACATTGGTCCAATGTACAGTAACTACAGTATGTAAAAATGCTCTACCTAAACTTCTGCTTTAAGGCTTGTTTACACTTCACTGCTCTCTAAAAAGTGATCAGTGGTGGATTGCTTTTTAGATGGCAGTTTACAGCAGCTGGGAGATGATGTGTTCACTCTTCCTCACTGCCTTTCCTAAACCCTGAAATGCAACCACATGCATTACATGCTGTTGCAGGGTGGTTGCGCCTTGCCTGCTGAGCATAACTTGGGGTATAAATGTGTACAGTCCCTTTCTGCAGCAGAATTATGTCCAGGAGGGCAGTTGGGGAAGGGCAGACCTAATCCTCCTCTTCTCGGGTTCCTCTCTGGCATTCCTAACCCTTCCTCTTCGGCAAGTGCCCCCATAGGAAGCCACTTCGTATGGGGACACTCGTGTAGGCTTCCGTGCTATTGACACAGACAGAATGGCTCCGCCCCCTCTCACTATTCACAGGTTTTGATTGACAGCAGCGAGAGCCAATGGCTCCTGAAAGGAGGGACAGGGCCGGGGGAGCCGCTTCTCTCATGCACAGCGCTGGATCGGGAATGGGCTCAGGTAAGTATGGGGGGGGCTGGGGGGGATTTTGTTACACGGAAGGTTGTTATGCATAGACTGCTTTAAAACCACTTTAACTTTGCCTGCTGGAGAAAATTGGATCATGTTTTACTGGGAGACATGTGCAGTTCGTTTCGTTCCTAATTGAAATTTGGACAAAATTTCCGTTACTAGGATGTATCCAAAATTTTAATAGTAACGAATTTCAATGAATCTGAAATAATGAAACGAAATTTGGATGAAATTCAAGTCGACTCAAATTCGATAACAAATTCTAATTCGAAAACCAATTGAAATTTGAAAACAAGAATAGAATAAAATAGAAAAGAATAAAACAATTAAATATAACAGAATAGAGGAAAAAAGAATAGAAAATAAAAGAATAGAACAGAATA
Organism: Staurois parvus; assembly: GCA_951230385.1. Lineage (NCBI taxonomy): Eukaryota > Metazoa > Chordata > Amphibia > Anura > Ranidae > Staurois > Staurois parvus. The sequence continues at coordinate 675,301 of CATNWA010003153.1, forward strand.
CAGTAGAAAATAATAGAGTAAAACACAACAAAATAGAACAGAAAATAAAGGAATAGTAACGAATAGAATCCATTAAAATAGAATAGAAAAGAGCAGAATAGAAAATCAAAGAATAAAATAGAAAATAATAAAATCAATTAGAACAGAATGGGAAAGATTAGAATAGAAAATCAAAGAATAAAATAGAAAATAACAGTAAAACAGAGCAAAATAGAACAGAAAATAAAGGAATAGATTAGAATCAATTAGAATAGAATAGATTAGAATAGAGAGAATAGTATAGAAAAACAATAGAATAGAATAAAATAGAAAGAATATAACTGCTTTCCAAAATTTGAATTCGAACAGAATACATCAGAATAGAATATAAAATATTAGAAAAGAATAGAATAGATTAGGAAAAACTAAAATACTTTACAAAAATTTGTGAGCTGCGCTATGGTGACGAGAGTAGTGATCAGCATAGGCACTGTGAAAATTTTGCTGAAATAGACATTTGCAATGTGGTCAGGCAACTCTTCCTATCGCCCCATACCATCAAAAACACATATGGATTGTGGATTATGGATTGGAACATTAGAATTATTTTCAAATCTGTTAGAATTGTTTTAGAATATGTTAAAATAATTTTTGAATCCGATCAAAATTTTGAATTCTAATACATGAACCGATTTCTGAAGAACAAATTAAACGAATTTAACTAATCGCACAAAATGAAAAATAGAATAGAACAACAAAATAAAATAGAAAATAAAGGAATAGAACAGAATATAATCCAATAGAATAGAATAGAAAAGATTAGAAGACAAGAAACAAAAAACATTTTTATTTTGCACTTGTCTATTTACTGTGTTTTTTTTGCCTTCTTGTGGATCAGTTGTGGGATAGGATCGTGTACTTTTGCTTTGGGCTACCCGACACAGAGGAACAATTGTACGAGGTGGTATCAAAAAGTCTCTAGACTAGTTTCGTAACACGCCAACAGATGGCAGCACAATGTTGCACACACAGTCACAGGGAGCGCCAACCTTCATAAGTCAGTGTGCCAAAAGACATCATCCTGTGTGGAGCTGTGCAACTGGTGCTATTCTGACCACGTGCGTTACCACGTCTGCTATTTCATCACGGAACAGCAAGTCACAACAAAGAACAAACGTGAAATTCTGTGTGAAACTGGGCAAAACTGCCACTTTGCAATGATTCAGCAAGTTTGCGGCGATGATGCAATGAGTCGTTCGAGGTGTTTTGAGTGGTGCATGCACTTCAAGAGCGGAAGAACATTGCTGGAAGATGACGAGAGATCAGGAAGACCTTCAACGAGCTCGACCCCCAAAAATGTTGAAATGTCGAAACCATTCGGCAACTTGTGCATGATGATGGTCGGAGAACAATCCAGAACATGGCTGCCATTGTCGGTGTGTCATACGGAACAGTCCAGGCGATCCTCACATGTGATTTGAACGTGCGCCGCGTTGCTGCCAAGATCGTCCCCAGACTGATCTCACTTCTGCACAGGGGCGGACTGACCATTCGATCATTCGGGCACTGCCCGAGGGCCCGGGGTCATTAGGGGGCCCCATGAAATGCCCCTGGTACCTTTTTTATAGGCTTTTTTGGGTGTGCTTTGAGTGTGGGCAAGGACACAGGGGCCCCATGATCCCCTATTGCCCAGGGGCCCCATGAGTTGTCAGTCTGCCCCTGCTTCTGCACCCACCCTACTCATCAGATTTGACTCCAGTGGACTTCGCCCTCTTCTCAAAGATGAAGATCCAGCTACTCGTCAGATTTGACTCCAGTGGACTTCGCCCTCTTCCCAAAGATGAAGATCCAGCTACTCCTCAGATTTGACTCCAGTGGACTTCACCCTCTTCCCAAAGATGAAGATCCAGCTACTCATCAGATTTGACTCCCAGTGGACTACTCGTCAGATTTGACTCCAGTGGACTTCGCCCTCTTCCTAAAGATGAAGATCCAGCTACTCCTCGGATTTGACTCCAGTGGACTTCGCCCTCTTTCCAAAGATGAAGATCCAGCTACTCAGATTTGACTCCAGTGTACTTCGCCCTCTTCCCAAAGATGAAGATCCAGGTACTCAGATTTGACTCCAGTGGACTTCGCCCTCTTCCCAAAGATGAAGATCCAGCTACTCGTCAGATTTGATCCCAGTGGACTTCGCCCTCTTCCCAAAGATGAAGATCCAGCTACTCCTCAAATTTGACTCCAGCGGACTTCGCCCTCTTCCAAAAGATGAAGATCCAGCTACTCGTCAGATTTGACTCCAGTGTACATTGCCCTCTTCCCAAAGATGAAGATCCAGCTACTCCTCAGGTTTGACTCCACTGGACTTCACCCTCTTCCCAAAGATGAAGATCCAGCTACTCCTCAGATTTAACTCCAGTGGACTTCGTCCTCTTCCCAAAGATGAAGATCCAGCTACTCCTCAAATTTTGACTCCAGTGGACTTTGCCCTCTTCCAAAAGATGAAGATCCAGCTACTCGTCAGATTTGACTCCAGTGAACTTCGCCCTCTTCCCAAAGATGAAGATCCAGCTACTCCTCAGATTTGACTCCAGTGGACTTCACCTTCTTCCAAAAGATGAAGATCCAGCTACTCCTCAAATTTGACTCCAGTAGACTTCACCCTCTTCCCAAAGATGAAGATCCAGCTACTCCTCAGATTTGACTCCAGTGGACTTTCACCCTCTTCCCAAAGATGAAGATCCAGCTACTCTGATTTGACTCCAGTGGACTTCACCCTCTTCCCAAAGATGAAGATCCAGCTACTCCTCAAATTTGACTCCAGTGGACTTTGCCCTCTTCCCAAAGATGAAGACCCAGCTACTCGTCAGATTTAACTCCAGTGTACTTCGCCCTCTTCTCAAAGATGAAGATCCAGCTACTCCTCAGATTTGATTCCAGTGGACTTCGCCCTCTTCCCAAAGATGAAGATCCAGCTACTCCTCAGATTTGACTCCAGTGAACTTCGAACTCTTCCCAAAGATGAAGATCCAGCTACTCCTTAGATTTGACTCCAGTGGACTTCGCCCTCTTCCCAAAGATGAAGATCCAGCTCAAAAGTTGCCATTTTGACAACACTTGGAGAGCCAACGCGAACAGCAGAAGCCGCTTGATGCGCTTTGAAAAGAAGGCTTCCAGGACACATTCCAGAAGTGGTGGGGATGCTAGGAACGCTGTATTGCTGTGCAAGGGGACTACTTTGAAGGTGATAGTACGTATACGTAGATAAAAAGAATATTTTCTTGTACACATAGCTAGTCTCGTAACTTTTTGATACCACCACCTCCTATATGTAGTTATTGCACAGCAGACATAAAAGTACTGGCTGTGCCTAGATCCTGGAAGGTAAGAACACCCCCAGAGCTACACTCAGGGACATAGGAAACAGAGCAGTGAACGAGTATAAAATGTTGAACACAAGATTGTTTATTCAGGTTGGTTTAGGAATCTCCTTGTTTTCCAGTAATTGTTGCCCTGGTGTATGCAGACTGAGAACTGCTAGAGACTTCAATGGAATCTCAACAATCCTTATTATACTTGTTATTGTCTCAAACCTTGTTTGTGTTCATAAAGCTACCGGCTATTATCTGAAACAGTCATATTAGCCTAGGATTCATCCAAGGCAGATTGTGGAAAACCTACATACTCTGGAGGAATGATCAGAACACGAGGCCAGGGGTCTTCAAACTTTCTAAAAAAAAGAGCCAGTTTACTGTCCTTCAGACTTTAGGGGGTTCGGGCGTAGGCAGCAGGAAAATACCCCGGTGTCTTTCGGAGTAAACAATGTTTCAAGTTTGGTAGTCAGAAGGTGTAAATAAATGACATAACATCTGTGGTCAGAAGAGGAATGGTGCCCCATTATTGGTATCAATGGGCGGAATAGTGTCCCATCACTGGTATCGGTGGAGGAATAGTGTCCCATCAATGGTGTCAGTGGAGGAATGGTGTGCCAAATTATTGGTATCAGTGGTCGGAATAGTGTCCCATCATTGGTATCAGTGGGCGGAATAGTGCCCCATCATTGGTATCGGTGGGAGGAATAGCACCCCATCATTGGTATTGGTGGGAGGAATAGCGCCCCATCGTTGGTATCGTTGGGAAGAATAGCGCCCCATCATTGGTATCATTGGGAGGAATAGCACCCCATCATTGGTATCGGTGGGAGGATTAGTGCCCCATCATTGGTATCAGTGGGAGGAATAGTGCCCCATCATTAGTATCGGTGGGAGGAATAGTGCCCCATCATTGGTGTCGGTGGGAGGAATAGTGCCCCATCATTGGTGTCGGTGGGAGGAATAGTGCCCCATCATTGGTGTCGGTGGGAGGAATAGTGCCCCATCATTGGTATCGGTGGGAGGATTAGTGCCCCATCACTGGTATCGGTGGGAGGAATAGTGCCCCATCGGTGGGAGGATTAGTGCCCCATCATTGGTATCAGTGGGAGGAATAGTGCCCCATCATTGGTATCGGTGGGAGGAATAGTGCCCCATCATTGGTATCGGTGGAAGGATTAGTGCCCCATCATTGGTATCGGTGAGAGGAATAGTGCTCCTTCAATGGTATCGGTGGGAGGAATAGTGCCCCATCATTGGTGTCAGTGGGAGGAATAGTCCCCCCGTCGTTGGTATCGGTGGGAGGAATAGTGCCCCACAGGGGCGGACTGACAACTCATGGGGCCCCCGGGCAATAGGGGATCATGGGGCCCCTGTGTCCTTGCCCAAACTCAAAAAAGCCTATGAAAAAGGTACCAGGGGCATCTCATGGGGCCCCCTACTGACCCCGGGCCCTCGGGCAGTGCCTGAGTTTCCAAATGGTCAGTCCGCCCCTGGCGCCCCATTGTTGGTATCGGTGGGAAGAATAACGCCCATCATTGGTATCGGTGGGAGGAATAGCGTCCCATCATTGGTATCGGTGGGAGGAATAGTGCCCCATCACTGTATCGGTAAGAGGAATAGTGCCCCATCATTGGTATCAGTGGGAGGAATAGCGCCCCATCATTGGTATCGGTGGAAGGAATAGTGCCCATTATTGGTATCAGTGGGAGGAATAGTGCCCATTATTGGTATCGGTGGGAGGAATAGCGCCCCATCATTGGTGTCAATGGGAGGAATTGTGGCCCATTATTGCTGGCAGTGGGAGGAATAGTGCCCATTATTGGTATCAGTGGGAGGAATAGTGACCATTATTGGTATCAGTGGGAGGAATAGTGCCCATTATTTGGTATCAGTGGGAGGAATAGTGCCCAATATTGGTATTGATGGGAGGAATAGCGCCCCATCATTGGTATCGGTGGGAGGAATAGTCCCCATTATTGCTGTCAGTGGAAGGAATAGCGCCCCAAGGACCAGATACAGCAAGCAAAGGGCCGCAGTATGGAGACCACTGTTCTAGAGGGATCTCAGAGGTCTGGTATATACATAGTTACATTGCTCCAGCTGGATGTAAACATTCCCACTCCTTGAATTCAGCTTCAACTCCAGGAATTACCGACGTCTCGTTCTTTTTATTTCTCTCCAGTGAAGAGCTCTATAGACCGATCCATCACCAGCGCAGTGCACCTCCGAAGACATCAGATGAGAGGCGCAGTAATGTTTTTATATACTAGAAAGACGTCACATCATCTCCTCTCAATTTTCTCCCAAAGTGGAGCGTCACTCTTCATATTGCACATCAGCCTACCTGTGTATGTACTACTTGCTGTCTAAGTGCTCCGGCTCTCGGTTGTATGGTAACGTAGACGCAGAAGCACATAGCGTGCCGTAGAAAAGCTCCGCTTCCCTGAAGACCGCTCACAGGAAGATCCATTACGGCCCCGCTACTCCTACACACAATGCCGATGTTTTCCGTCAACATTTATGGAACTAATGTGCTCTGTACTGCGCAGGATTTATGTTTGTTTAAATGGAATCCTACCATGGCGCACATTAATACCAAATCCCGGGCATGTTGTTAATTCAGCAGAAACCGGAAAAAAGAACTTTACCTAAACTACAACCAGATGTACAAATTCATTTTATAAACACGCAAGGTTCGGTCTGCAGGGAGCCACGTAATTACTATTTGCGATCGCTGACTTTTAAATCGTAATTGGAACACATTTAAAAAATATCGTTTCCAGGGATACTCTGCTGGTGTGATTGAAGTCGGTTTGTAAAACAGTGTTTAAAGCGATTTTTATTATCGCAATGATTATTGAAGCTGAACTTTAGCCTTCCCTTCAGTGCCCAAACTGAAATGTCTTACTCCTGATTTGAATGCACACTGTGAGTTTCTTCTCACATTGTGCATTAGAAGCTGAGCAAGACAAACAGAGTCCACCTCAATTTTCCTGGACATCCGGCCGCCGAACCCCCCCCCCCCCCACACTTGACTTTTTCCATTTATTATAGGCAGGGCTGCCGTTAGAAATCAACGGGGTCCCCATACAGTCAACCTGACAGGACACCCTTCCCTCCCCCCCAAAAAAAAACCATAGTTTTACTATTATTATTATACAGTATTTTTAAAGCGCCAATAGTGATCCTCAGCGCTGTACATTACAAAGGGGGACAGAACATGTGACAGAACAATACCAATACAATGCAAAACATGAGGGGATCGAGGGGCCCTGCTCTTTTCGAGCTACAATACTATTCTTCAGTTATGAATGAACATAGTGATTAATTGGTACCGATCACACTCATTGTGTTCATTCAAGAAAGGAAGGGGGGCTGTCAGGGCGGACTGACAACCTCCATGGGGCCCCCGGGCAATAGGGGATCAGGGGTTCCTGTTTCTTTGCCCGCACTCAAAGCACACCCAAAAAAGCCTATAAAAGGTACCAGGGGCAACTTCATGGGGCCCCCTACTGATCCTGGGCCCTCGGGCAGTGCCTGACGTGTTTGAATGGTCAGTCTCCGCCCCTGGGGCTGGTAAATGTGACATATTATACCGGACTCTTCCCCCACTCTCCATCCTGAAGAATGCTATATGTGTGCTTGCAAGCTGCCGGTGGGAAGGTGAAGAGAAAATCCGCAGCACAGTGGGGGTGGGGGCACCGGGGGAGGACATACGGTGCACAGGGAGGGCGATGGGTGCACCGAGCAGTTACTGGAACCGATCCCCCTCTAATGGCTCTCTCTGCAGCAGCTGAAATCCGAGCGGGAGGGAGAGGGACAAGCCAGCTTTCAGCTGCTGCAGAGAGAGCCATACAGGGGGATTGGTTCCAGGAACTGCTCAGTGCACCTATCACCCTGCCATATGTTTCCCCCCGGTAACCCACCCCCACAGTGCTACCGGCTATTTCTCTTCAACTTACCCACCGGCCGCTGCAAGCACACAACAGGGTTCTTCAGGATTGAGGACAGGTGGTGCCCCATTTATCCACAGCCCTGAATACGGTATAAATACCCGAATTCAGGCTGTGGATAAAGGGCACGCACCATCCATCATCCTGAAGAATCCCTGTTGTGTGCTTGCAGCTTCCGGGGGGAAGTTGAAGAGAAAAGCCGTAGCACTGTGGGGTGGGGTACCGGGGAAACAATATGGCAGGGTGATAGGTGCACTGAGCAGTTCCTGACCCAATCCCCTGTATGCTCCCATCTCTGCAGCAGCTGAAAGCTGGCTTGTCACTCTCCCTCCCGCCTGGATTTCAGCTGCTGCAGAAAGCCATAGAGGGGATCGGTTCCAGTAACTGCTCGGTGCACCCATCGCCCTCCCGGTGCACCGTAATGTCTCCCCGGTCCCCACCCCCACAGTGCTGCTCGGATTTTTCTCTTCAACCTTCCGCACCGGCAGCTGCTACACACAAAGCCATTCTTCATGATGGAGAGTGGGGGAAGAGTCCCGTAAATATGTCACATTTTACCGCCCAGGGGCGGACTGACCAATTCAACACAGGCACTGCCCGAGGCCCAGGATCATAGGGGCCCCATGAAGTTGCCCCTGGTACCTTTTATAGGCTTTTTTGGGTGTGCTGTGAGTGCGGGCAAAGAAACAGGAACCCCATTGATCCCCTATTCCCGGGGCCCCATGAGGTTGCGGTCCCGCCTGACACCCCCTTCCTTTCTTGAATGAACCCAATGAGTGATCGGTACCAATTATCACTATGTTTCATTCATAACTGAAGAATAGATTGTAAGCCTCGAAGAAGCAGGGCCTCATCCCCTCATGTTTTTGCATTGTATTGGTATTGGTTCTGTCACATGTTCTGTCCCCCCTTTGTAAGTACAGCGCTGAGCGAACTATTGGCGCTTTAAAAATACTGTAAATAATAAAATAAACTATGGTTTTTTTGGGGGGAGGGAAGGGTGTCCTTTCAGGTTGACCTGTATGGGGCCCCCGTGATTTTCTAACGGGCAGCCCCTGCCTGTAATAAATGGAAAAAGTCAAGTGGGGGGGGGGGGGTTCGGCGGCCGGAATGTCCAGCAATGATGTGGACTTCCCGTTTTGACTTGCATCCAGCTTCTAATGCACAATGTGCGAAACTCACAGTGTGCATATCAAATCAGAGAAAGACATTTCAGTTTGGCACTGAAGGGAAGGCTAAAGTTTCAGCTCAATAATCCTTGCGATAAATAAACGCTTTAAACACTGTTTTACAAACCGACTTCAATCAACCAGCAGAGTATCCCTGGAAACGATTTTAAATGATTCCAAGTACGATTTAAAAGTCAGCGATCGCAAATAGTAATTAACGTTGGCTCCCTGCAAGACCGAACCTTGCTTGTTATAAAATGAATTTGTACATTGGTGTAGTTTAGTAATGTTTCTTTTTTCCGGTTTTCTG
>CATNWA010003154.1:0-42436 GCA_951230385.1 Staurois parvus
TGTTTTCAACCCATTTCACATACATTGTTGCCCTATGCTTTGTCCCGGGCCCCCCCTGCATTTTGTCTGTTTTTTTTCTGTCTGGGAAAATGAAAATGTCCCCTGGGGTTTCCCAAAAATGTCCCCCTTTTGGTCAAAAGCGGTTTTGATCAGCAGAAACAGCGATGTAAATCAGAACCATTGGGAGAAATTTAGTGGGTAATTTATTCGTGGGGGAAAATTTGTCATCAAAACTGAAAAAGATTTTGTGACTGAGCTCAGCAATGTGCGAACTTTGGGGCTCTAATTTTACCCTTTCAGTGTTTTTTGGTTTGATTTCATTATTGAAATTAAAATTTTTTTTTAATTTTTTTTAAAAATTTTTTATGATTAATTTTTTAAATTTTAAATTTTTGATTTTTTTGGGGGGTTTCAAATTTTATCAACCCGGGGTGTTTACTAGACTCTTTTCGGACAGATTTTAGTGTGTTTTTTCCTTAAAAAATTAAAAGCCCCACAAAAAAAAAATACTATTTTCCCTGCAAAAAAAAAGGGACCCCGCCCTTTTAGCACCAAAAAAACTGAAATAATCAAACCGCCAAAGGGGGGTTAAAAAAAAAAAAATTAAGCGGGGGGCCCAACACTAACCTTGGGGTACCCCACTAACCCCTTTCCCTACCGGGACTTTTCCCCCTTTTCCCGCCCAGGGCCCTTTTTTTAGGGTTTTTTTGCTCCCCACACTTTGCCCGACAACTGCCGAACATGCAACATTTTAAACCCCAAAATAAAAAGGGGGGAAACTGTAAATGCCGACTTTGGGGGGTAACTGAAAACCCCCTTGACATTTTGGGGGTAACGTACTGTCCCCCCCATTTGGGGGGTATCTGTCCCCGCCTGACATTTGGGGAAATTTTTTCTGTTTCTGACATTTGGAGGGTATCTGAACCCTCCTTAAAATTTGGGGGGAAAACTTTTACCGCCTGACTTTGGGGGGTAAACTGTACTGTCCTGACATTGGGGGGAAAACTGTAAACCCTCCTGACCCTTTGGGGGATATCTGTACCGTCCTGACATTTTTGGGGGGTAAACTTTTACTGTCCTTAAAATTTGGGGGGAAAACCCGTTTCTGTCCTGACATTGGGGATTTCTGTACGTCCCCGACATTTGGGGGGAATTTATCTTAAACCTCCTGACATTTGGGGGTATCTGGGCCCGGGCCCCACAAATTGGGGGGTACTGTACTATTTCCCGACATTTGGGGGGTAACTGTACCCTTCTGAAAATTTGGAGGAAACTTAAACCCTTTCTTACAATTTTTGGGGGGAAACCCGTAACTGTCCCCACATTTGGGGGAAATCTGTCCTGGGTTTTGACATTTGGGGGGTATCTGTACTGTTCTGCCCTTTGGGGGAAATCTGTAAACCCCCCTTACAAATTTTGGGGGTTTTCTGTACCCGCCCTTACATTTTTGGGGGTTTTCGTACCGTCCTGACTTTGGGGGGTATCTTTTCCGTCCTGACATCCTGACATTTGGGGATATCTGACGTCCTTACATTTGGGGGATTATCTGTACACGTCCTGACATTTGGGGGATATCTGTACCGTACCTGACATTTATTGGGGGATATCTGACCGTCCTGACATTTTTGGGGATATCTGTACCACCGTCCTTACATTGGGGGATATCTGTACCACCTGACATTTGGATATCTTGGTACTCTCCTGACATTTGGGTGATCTCTGTACCGTTACTGACATTTGGGGAGAGCTGTCCCATTCTGACATTTGGGGGATATCTGTACCCGTCCTGACATTTGGGGGATATCTTTACCATCCTGACATATTTGGGGGATATCTGTACCCTCCTGACATTTGGGGGGATATTGTGTACCCTCGCTGACATTTGGGGGATAACTGTCACCGTCCTGCACATTTGGGGGATATCTGCACTAGGGGTACCGGCCGGACCACCGTCCTGACATTTGGGGGATATCTGCACCAGCCCTGACATTTGGGGGGATATCTGCACCATTCCTGACATTTTGGGGGGATAATCTGCACGCAATTCCTGACATTTGGGGGATAGTCTGCACCATCCTGACATTTGGGGGATATTTGTACTGTCCTTGACGATTTTGGGGGATATATGTACTGTTCTGACATTTGGGGGATATCTCGCAACCGTCCCTGACATTTGGGGGATATTTGTACTGTGTCTTGACATTTGGGGATATTTTGTACTGTCCTGACATTTGGGGGGGATATATTTGTACTGTCTTGGCATTTGGGGGATATATGTACTGTTCTGACATTTGGGGATATCTGCACCGTCCTGACATTTGGGGGGATATCTGTACTGTTCTGACTAGAGATGATGCGAATCGAACCTGGCGAAGTGGAATTCGTTTCGAATATCAGGAAAAATTTGATTCGACACATCGAATCCGAATTTTAGCAAACTTCGGGTGCACAAATCTAATTTTTCCCGATCAGCCGGCAAAAGTGTCACTGCAGAGAGCTCCGCTCTTTCTGACAGTTCTCTGACAGTTCCTTCACATTTACAGCAGTTGAAACATTGTATTCTATTTGTTTCCATTTAGGATACAGATGTTTTTATTCGGAAATAAATAGGATACAATGTTTCAAAAACCGCTGTAAATGTGAAGGAACTGTCAGAGAACTGTCAGAAATAGCGGAGCTTCATCTGCAGATACACTTTTTTTGCTGTACTGGAATTCTTCTTTCGTTTCATTCTTCTTCTTCTTTTCATTCTTCTTCTTCTTTTCATTCTTCTTCTTCTTTTCATGTCTTCTTTTCATTCTTCTTCTTCTTCTTTTTATTCTTCTTTTCATCTTCTTCTTCTTCTTTTTCATTCTTCTTTTCATTCTTCTTCTTCTTCTTTTCATTCTTCTTCTTCTTCTTCTCATTCTTCTTTTCCTTCTTCTTCTTCTTTTCATTCTTCTTCTTCTTTTCATTCCTCTTTTCTCTTTTCTTTCTTTTCATTCTTCTTCTTCTCTTTCATTCTTCTTTTCATTCGTCTTCCTCTTCTTTTCATTCTTCTCTTCTTTTCATTCTTCTTCTTCTTCTTCTTCCTTTCATTCTTCTTTTCATTCTTCTTCTTCTTTTCATTCTTCTTCTTCTTCTTTTCATTCTTCTTTTCATTCTTCTTCTCATTCTTCTTTTCATTCTTCTTCTTCTTTTCATTCTTCTTCTTCTGTTCATTCTTCTTTTTCATTCTTCTTTTCATTCTTCTTTTCATTCTTCTTCTCATTCTTCTTTTCATTCTTCTTCTTCTTCTTCTCTTTTCATTCTTCTTCTTCTTCTTTTCATTCTCTTCTTTTCATTCTTCTTCTTTTCATTCTTCTTCTTCTTCTTTTCATTCTTCTTCTTCTTTTTCATTCTTCTTTTTCATTCTTCTCATTCTTCTTTTCATTCTTCTTTTCATTCTTCTTTTCATTCTTCTTTTTCATTCTTCTTTTCATTCTTCTTCTTCTTTTCATTCTTCTTCTATTCTTCTTCTTCTTTTCATTCTTCTTCTTCTTTCATTCTTCTTCTTCTTCTTTTCATTCTTCTTTTCATTCTTTTCATTCTTCTTTTAATCATCTTCCTTCTTCTTCTTCTTCTTCTTTCTTCTTTTCATTCTCTTCTTTCATTCTTCCTTCTTCTTTTCAATTCATCTTCTACCCTTTTCATTCTTCTTCTTCTTTTCATTCTTCTTTTCATTCTCTTTTCATTCTTCTTCTTTCATTCTTCTTCGATTTTTCCCATTCTTTTTCTTCTTTTCATTCTTCTTACTTCTTCTTCTTCTTTTCATTCTTCTCTTCTTCTTCTTTCCATTCTTCTGCTTCATCTTTTCATTCTTCTTTTCCATTCTTCTTCTTCTTCAGATTTCATTCTGCTTCTCATTCTTCTTCACATTCTTCTTTTCATTCCCTTTCTTCTCATTCTTCTTCTATTCATTCTTTTCCTTCTTCTTCTTCAATTGACATTCTTCTTCTTTTTCATTTCTTTCTTTTCATTCTTTCCTTTTCATTCTTCTTTTTCATTCTTCTTTTCCATCTTCTTTTCATTCTTCTTTCTTATTTTCATTCCCTTCTTCTCATTCCTCTTTTCATTCTTCTTACTCATCTCTTCTTCCTTTCTTCTTCGACTTTATTCTTCCTCATACCAATTCTTCTTCTCATTCTTCTTCATTACCATCTTCCCATTCTTCTTTCTTCCCCATTCATTTTCTTCTCATTCTTCTTCTCATTCTTCTTTTTCATTCTTATTTTCTCATTCTTCTTCTATTTCTTCTTTTCCTTCTTCTTCTTTCTTCTTTTTATTCTTCTTTTTATTCTTCTCATTCTTTCTTCTCATTTTTTCTTTTCCTTCTTCTTATTCTTTTCATTCTTCTTCTTCTTTTCATTTCTTCTTCTTTTTTTATTCTTCTTCTTATCCTTTTCTTCTTCTTTCATTCTTCTTCTTCTTCGTCGCTTGCCCCTGTGACTGCCCAAATGAGATGAAGTGGGCGGTGATTCTAATAGATCGACGCACTCATCTCTGCATGTCATACTGACTGACAGTATTATTTCTCTTCCCCAGCAACTCCAAGGGCATTTAAATTAAAGGTACAGTGTTTCTGCACTAATATTAAGGCTCTCTGAAGCCTAGAAACCCTTTTTAATAAAGTTAAATTCGCGGCAAATAAATTTGCATCGAATCGAATTTCTCCCGCAAAATTCGGCGAATCAGCCGAATCGAATTTTTGAATAATTCGCTCATCTCTAGTGTTTTGCTGACATTTGGGGGACTTATTTGTACCGTTCTGCACATTTGGGGGATATCTGTCCTGTCCTGACCATTTGGGGATATCTGTACTGTCCTATGACATTTGGGGGATATCTGTACTGTCCTGACATTTGGGGGATATCTGTACTGTCCTGACATTTGGGGGATATCTTGTCCTGTCGCTGACATTTGGGGATATCTTTCCCGTACCTGACATTTGGTGGATATCTGTACTGTCCCCTGACAATCTTAGACCTCTAGAAATTAGTTTGGCTGGTCAGTACTTCAGGATCAATCATATTTTCAGATATCTCCCATAGTTTGTGAAACTCTATAACTTCCCTTCAGACTAAATCATAAATCCTAATTTGGGTTATTTTCACCAAAGACATGTAGCAGAATTACATCTCGCCTAAATTTATGAAGAAGCAATTATTTATTTGCCAAACTTTTATAACAGAAACAAAGAAGAAAACGTGGGGGTTTTTTTTCCAAAATTTTTTGTTCATTCTTTTTGGAAGAAATATTAAGCCATCCATTGTAGTAACCAACAGTTCATGTGACCTGCACTATATACTCTATTGTTGTACATTACATACTCCTGACCCCTACACTATATACTCTATGTTGTACATTACATACCTCCTGACTCACCTGCACTATATACTCCTGTTGTACATTCCATACTCTTTACCCCTGCGCTAAATACTACTGTTGTACATTTCATACTCCGGACCCCTTGCGCTATATACTCAGTGTTGTACATTACATAATCCTGACCCATGCACTATATATACTCTATCTTGTTGTACATTCCATACTCCTGACCCCTGCACCTATATACTCTATGTTGTACATTACATTACTCCTGACCCCTGCACTATATACTCTTTGTTGTACATTACATTTTACTCCTGACCCCTAACACTATATACCTCTATGTTGTACTATTACATACTCCTGACCCCTGCACTATATACTACTGTTGTACATATTCCATTACTCTTGACCCCTGCGCTATATATACTCTGTTGTACATTTTCATACTCCGGACCCCCTGCGCTATATACTCTGTTGTACATTTACATAATCCTGACCCCTGCACTATATACTCTATGTTGTGTACATTCCATACTCCTGACCCCTGCACCTATATACTCTATGTTGTATCATTACATATCCTGACCCCTGCACTATATACTCTATGTTGTCACCTTACATACTCCTGACCCCCTGCACTATATACTCTATGTTGTACATTACATACCCTGACTCACTTTGCACTATATACTCTATGTTGTATATTACATACCTCCTGACCCCTACACTATATTCTCTGTTGTACATTCCATACTCTTGACCCCTGCACCTATATACTCTAATGTTGTACATTACATACTCCTGACCCCTGCACTATAATACTCTATGTTGTATATTACATACTCCTGACCCCTACACTATATACTCTGTTGTACATTCCATACTCTTGACCCCTGCACTATATACTCTAGGTTGTACATTACATACTCCTGACCCCTGCACTATATACTCTACTGTTGTATATTACATACTCCTGAACCCCTAACACTATATACTCATGGTTGTACATTCCATTACTCTTGACCACCCCTGCGCTATATATACTCTGTTGTTGTACATTACATAATCCTGACCCCTGCAATACATATACTCCTATGATGTACATTCCATACTCCTGACCCCTGCACGTATATACTCTATGTTGTACATTACATACTTCCTGACCCCTGCACAATAATACTCTATGTTGTACATTACATACTCCTGACCCCTGCACTATATACTCTATGTTGTATATTACATACTCCTGACCCCTACCACTATATAGCTCTGTTGTAACATTTCCATACTATTGACCCCTGCACTATATACTCTATGTTGTACATTACAATACTCCTGACCCCTGCACTATAAACTCTAATGTTGTACATTACATACTCCTGACCCCTGCACTATCATACTAACTATGTATGTATATTACTCACTCCTGACCCCTACACTATATACTCTCTGTTGTACATTCCATACTCTTGACCCCCTGCACTATATACTCAATGTTGTACATTACATAGTCCTGACCCCTGCACTAAATACTCTATGTTGTACCATTACATACTCCTGACCCCTGCACTATATACTCTATGTTGTACATTCAATAGTCCTGACTTCTGCCTCCCCCTCCCCCCACTGCTATATATACACATAATATGGATTTCCCTTTCGTTTACACACCCATCTCCGTACCAGCTGGACATTTTTATATCGGATGATGTGATTGGAGCACAGACTTTTTACATGGTGATAATAATGTGATAACATCCTCCAACTTTGGACCCTTAAACAGAAAGTGATAATGAGGGAGGAGTCAATACCCCAATGATGGTGGGTCTTCAGGGATCAGTCCAGTCTTCATCTTGTTGTACCCCCCCATCCTCACTCTCTGACCTCTGGGTGAGGGGCTCAGCCCCGCTGTTTTCTTCATGACTAAATCATGGACTAAATAAAAGGAGTGCAGTACTTCTTGTGTTGGGAAGATGGCGATGAGTGATAGAGGGGGTGGGGGACCCTCGTCCTATAATCCCCTCATCACTGTCCCTCCTATAAAAGACAGTTTCTGGTTGTTTCCTCACTCTCTGACTAAGGTCCATTGAATAAAAGAAATGACCTGGTAGGAGATCAGAGGAGCCATTTCCTAGTTCCCTATGAGGGTGGAATTTGTAAGCTCCTCAGAGACCAAAGCTGCCTGATGTGGGCGGAGTCTTGGTTTGGGGAACCAATCTAGCTCCTGTCTATGTAATCCTCTTTTGTCTTTGTATTTTAGTCCATGGGCCGGGAGATGAGGAAAACCTCCGAGGATTGTCTTCACTTTGTCTCCAGACTGGAAAGTAGAAGATGAGGACATCACACAGTATAGTCCAGGAGAAAACCCGGCTCCCTCCAATGTCCATCCGGCACCACCCAGTGTAGATGGACCATCGGATTCCTCGTATCCTGAGGAACCTCAGACTGTGCGGGACCGGGCCGGCCTTCCAACAGGGAAGAGCTTCTCCTGTACGGAGTGCGGGAAGGGATTCTGTTCTAAATCCGGTCTTAAATGTGCATAAAAGATCTCACACGGGAGAGAAGCCGTATTCCTGTGCTGAGTGTGGGAAATGTTTTTCAAGGACAAGTCTAATTTGTACAGGCATCAGAAATCTCACACGGGGGGAGAAGCCATATTCCTGTCCTGAATGTGGGAAATGTTTTTCAGAGAAGTCCAGTCTTGCACAAACATCAGAGATCTCACACAGGGGAGAAGCCGTATTCCTGTCCCTAGTGTGTGGGAAATGTTTTTCACTGAAGCGCATTCTTTACATCCATCAGAGATCTCACACGGGGGAGAAAACCATATTCTTGTCCTGAGTGCGGGAAATGTTTTGGCAACAAGAGAAGTCCCATACTTTACAAATGACATCAGAGATCTCACACGGGGGGAAAAGCCGTATTCCCTGTCCTGAGTGTGGGAAATGTTATTCATTGAAGTCCAGTCCTCCACACACATCAGAGATTTCACACAGGGGGAAAAGCCCATATTCTGTCCTGAGTGCGGGAAATGTTTTTCACAGAAGTCCCCATCTTTATAGTCATAAGAGATGTCACACAGGAGAGAAGCCGTATTTCTGTCCTGCGCGTGCGGGAAATGTTTTTCAGATAAGTCCAGTCTTTCCAAACATCAGAGATCTCACACGGGGGACAAGCCGTATTTCCTGTCCTGAGTGCGGGAAATGTTTTTTTAGATAAGTCCCATCTTTACACACATCAGAGATCTCACACAGGGGAGAAGCCGTATTCCTGCCCTGAGTGTGGGAAATGTTTTTCAGTGAAGTCAGTTCTTTACAGACATCAGAGATCTCACACAGGGCAGCAAAAAGCCGTATTTCCTGTCCTGAGTGAGGGAAATGTTCCTCACTGAAGTCCTATGTTTCTGTACATCAGGGGTCCCACACAACCCTGGAGGTGTATTAGTGCCTTGAGTGCGGGAAATGTCTTCTAGATGAATGTTGCTGGACATCCCAGCTTCTCATGTGGGGAAGAAGCACACCCCTGATATACAGCTCAGATATACTCCCATGGCTGATCTTCATCATGGAAAGAAACAGTTCATAAGGAGATCAGAGGTCCCCAAAGACATGGATGAAGTGTGGGACGGGTCAGCCATTGATATCAGGAGAAGAATAAAAATGGAGTCCTGCCCTGTGATTGGCTGAGTACATTTGTGGTGGGAGATTTCACAAACACTTGGAGGTCTATTATTGATACTTTGTGGACAAATGTTCCAAGCACTCATTAGGCCCACAGTTGGAGGTGAGGACAATACTTGCATGGTGGGGGATCACTGAAGAGGTGGGTGGTAATAAAATGTCCCAATTCTAGAAGAGTGACTGATGGTGTACACATGGAAAACAATGGAATTGTGTGTATACCGGGAATGAGGAGTGATTGGTGAATGCACATATTGGGACTTTCCCGTGTCTTTCTCCAATACATGTTTCTTCTTGTATGTTTCCCGTGATACAAATGTCTGTGTATATGATCGGCACATGATGGTCCTGTCTATGACAAACGTTTTATTGATCTGATCATTTCCATGGTGAATTGTAGGGGACACATTGTGATTGGTTGATGGGGGATGGAAAGCACAGAGAGCAGGAAGTAGAGCGCCATCCTTTCTACCTTTCTCTATTCCTAGTTCAGATTTGTAGCAGAAATCCCCACATGTAGCAATACACGGACAATTGATATCAGACAATGAGGCAGAGGAAGGCCAATCATGAAGCTGGGGGTGGTGCAGCATAGACTGGAACAGGGTCCTCCAGGAGTGCAGCTCACACTGCGGGCAGAGAACTCCTCCTACTGGGACATTCAGGCTTCACACAGCTACAGCTGCACTCCCGGGACTGCCACGCCTGGACTGTATATGGGGCGGGTGTGGAGGGATGAGGAGCAGGGATTGGCTAAACATGTCTCTATTTTATCCCTCTATAATCCCACACGGCAGAGATCGGGATTCCTTTTTATTTCCTTTCTAGCTCCCTTCTTTTTTTCCGCCCTTTCTCCCACCCCTCTTCCCCCCCCTCTTCTCCAACCCATCCCCCCCTTCTTCCCCCCCCCCCTTCTTAAGCCCTCTGCTGTATTCCTATTCCTTTGTCTTTCTTTTATGTCCCTTTTGTACATTTGTAGGATGTATTGTAGGATGTATAGATGTTGATGTGATCCCCGGTCTCCTCACTCCAACACACATTGGAGAGCAGAACCCAGCAATGCTCTATGTACATCATCTGCAATGTCTATCCAGTCATTAATGTCATCTGTTCTCCCTGTTTGTAACACCCCAAAATGACTTGATGTTTTTTTTTTTTTTATTGACATAAAACCCAATAAATATTTCTTGAAAAAAAAAAAAAAAAAAACAAGTTCACAATGATGGTAAAAATTATTGTAGGCCCAAAATATCTATCACACTAGTAAAAAAATACAATCCCAGTATCTATCCCGCCATTTTAGACGCTGCAACTTTCACAGAAAACGATTCATTTACACGGATTGGGATTTTATTTTTAGCAAAGACACGGAGCAGAATACATTCTGGACGAAATTTATGACGAAATTTTAATATTTTTTTTGCTGGACATGATTAACCCCTTGCCCTCCAAAGTATTTACCCCCTTCCTGACCACGCCTCTTTTTGATATTCGGTGCTGCACTAATTCCACTGATAATTGCGCGGTCATGCAATGCTGCACCCACATCCTTTTTTCACACAAATAGAGCTTTCTTTTGGTGGTATTTGATCACCTGTGCGCTTTTTATTTTTCGCGCTATAAACAAAAAAATACTTAAAATTTTGAAGAAAAACAAAATTGTTTACTTTCAGCTATAAAAAAATATATAGTAAACTCAAAGTTAGTCATAAATTTAGCCCAAAATGTATTCTCCATGTTTTTAGTGAAAAATCCCAGTAAGTGTATATTGATTGCTTTGTGTGATAGTTATAGCGTCTACAAACTATGGTATAAATACTGCAATTTACACCATTTTTTGCTATACAGCACTGCGCTAGTTTAATGGACAATTGCGCGGTCATGCAATACGGTACATAAATGAAATTTACGTCCTTTTGAGCTTCTTTCCGTGGTATTTGATCACCTGTGCAATATTTATTTTTGGTGCTATAAACAAAAAAAAATTTTGAAAAAAAAAGTTTTGAAAAAAAATAAAATTTTCTCATTTCTGTCATAAAAATATTAAAAAATACTAAAATATTCTGCTACATGTCTTTGGTTAAAAATAATCCCAATAAGTGTATATTGATTGCTTTGTGTGATAGTTATATCGTCTACAAACTATGGGAGAGATAATGGAATTTACACAGCTTTTACTTTCTGACTGCCCATCACATTTCTTGAGGTGATAAAATACCAGGATAGTACAAACACCCCCAAATGACCCCTTTTCAGAAAGTAGACACCCTAAGCTATCTGCTGAGAGGCATATTGAGTCCATGGAAGATTTTTTTTATTTCCACAAGTTTCTGGAAAATTACAAAAACGTTTTTTACACAAAGTTGTCATTTAAATTATATGTTTCTCACACAAGCCATGGGTATATATAGAATTACACCCCAAAATACATTCTGCTACTTCTACCAAGTATGGAGGTACCACATGTGTGAGACTTTTTGGGAGCCTAGCCACATACAGGAGCCTGAAATCCAATGACCACTTTGAAAGCCTGAAGGTGCGTAACTTCCTCATTACACTTCCTCACTACCTATCACAGTTTCGGAGGCTCTGACATGCCAGGATAGCACCAAACCCCCCCCAAATGACCCCTTTCTGGAAAGTAGACACCCCAAGGAATTTAAAAAGAGGCATGGGGAGTATTTTGCAGATCTCATTTTTTCTCAAAAGGTTTTGAAATATAAAAAAAAATAGAAACATTTCTTTTGTTTTTTTTCTTCAATCTTCAAAAACTTATGGTAGCAAATGAGATCTACACTACCGGACGCTTCTCGGGGCAGCAGTTCCTCTGAGCTCCACAAGGTGGGGATCTCACTTCTACCCAGACAGGAAGTCTCTATGGAAGACAGATAAGAAGTGATGTCAGGTACAGACAGGAAGTGCTGTCAGGTACAGACAGGAAGTGATGTCAGGTACAGGCAGGAAGTGACCTGAAATAAAGACAAAGTTCCGTGTGGCACAAAGAAAAAGAGACATCGGTGGAAGTAGCAGCAGAGGAGGTAATAAGATGGTATTTACTATTTACACCCAGTAACCCCTTATCATGTCCATCCTCTTCCTCCATAGTCATGTCCATCCTCTTCCTCCATAGCCATGTCTGTCCTCTTCCTCCATAGCCATGTCCATCCTCTTCTTCCATAGTCATGTCCATCCTCTTCCTCCATAGTCACGTCCGTCCTCTTCCTCCATAGTCATGTCCGTCCTCTTCCTCCATAGTCACTGTGATGTCTTTTATCTCCAGCAGATGATGATACACACATATATAGTGTGGGAACCCAGATTAACCCCTTCAGGGGGAGGAGTTGATGATAATATATTTGCTCCCAAAGCCGGCCTACATGGTTCAGTTTTATCGTTCAGCCAGCGGGATGAGAGAGAAAAAAAAATATTATTATTATTATACAGGATTTATGGCGCCAACAGTTTGCTCAGCACTTTACAATATAACGGGAGACAATACAGCAACAATACAGTTCAATACAAGAGGGATAGGAGGGCCCTGATCCTGGGAGCTTACAATCTAGGAGGGAGGGGCTAGTGCTACAAAAGGTAGTAACTGTGGGGGATGGACTGGTAGGAGGAGTAGAAGATTCCAGTATTAGCTGAGGGCAGGATAGGCTTCCCTGAAACGATAGATTTTTAGACATCACCTAAAAGTGAGCAGAGTAGGCGATAGTCTGATAAATTGGGGTAGAGAGTTCCAGAGGATGGGAGAAGTCCTGGAGATGAGCATGGGAAGAGGAGACAAGGGAGCTAGAGAGCAGAAGGTCTGCTCTCTAGCAGGAGAGGAGAGCGAGAGGAGAGGAGAGTACGGTTTGGGTGATATTAGAGACAAGATTGGTGATGTAATTTGGGGCGGAGTTATAAATGGCTTTATATGTTATTGTTAATGTTTTGCATTTTATCCATTGGGCAACTGGAAGCCAGTGGATTCAATGGCAGAGAGGGGTGGAGGACACTGAATGGAGGCCAGTGGAAGGATTTGCAGAGAGGGATGGAGGACACTGAGTGGAGGCCAGTGGAGGGATTGGCAGAGAGGGGTGGAGGACACTGAGTGGAGGCCAGTGGAGGGATTGGCAGAGAGGGATTGAGAACACTGAGTGGAGGTCAGAGGAGGGATTGGCAGAGAGGGATGGAGAACACTGAATGGAGGTCACTGGAGGGATTGGCAGAGAGGGCTGGAGAACACTGAGTGGAGGCCAGTGGAGGGATTGTCAGAGAGGGGTGGAGGACACTGAATGGAGGCCACTGGAGGGATTGGCAGAGAGGGCTGGAGAACATTGAGTGGAGGCCAGTGGAGGGATTGGCAGAGAGGGGTGGAGGACACTGAATGGAGGCCAGTGGAGGTATTGGCAGAGAGGGGTGGAGGACACTGAATGGAGGCCAGTGGAGGGATTGGCAGAGAGGGGTGGCAGATACAGAACGGTTAGTAAGGTGGATGAGTCTGGCAGCAGCATTCATAATAGACTGAAGAGGGGATAGCCTGCGATGAGGTCGGCCAATGAGGAGGGAGTTACAATAGTCAAGGTGAGATATAACAAGGGAGTGAATAAGTTGCTTAGTGGTTTCCGAGGTTAGGAACGGGCGTATCTTGGAGATGTTGGGGAGGTGAAGTCTACAAGATTTGGACAGTGATTGGATCTGGGCTGAAAGGACACATGGGAGTCTAGGATTACACCTAGTACCCTGGCATGAGGGGAGGGACTGATGATTGTGTTATTGATCTTGATGGAGAAGTCAGGGGAGGGGGCACGGGCTGGGGGGAATACTAAGAGCACAGTTTTGGAAAGATTGAGTTTGTGGAAGTGGAGTGACATCCATGCTGATATGTCACTTAGTAGGTTAGTAATGCGAGATGAGACTGAAGGGGTGAGGTGAGGAGGAGACTGAAGGGGGTGAGGTGAGGAGGAGACTGAAGGGGTGAGGTGAGGAGGAGACTGAAGGGGCGAGGTGAGGAGGAGACTGAAGGGGTGAGGTGAGGAGGAGACTGAAGGGGCGAGGTGAGGGGGTAGAAAGATAGATTTGTGTGTCATCAGCACAGAGATGGTACTTAAAGCCATGGGAGTTTATCAAGTGACCAAGGGAGGAGGTGTAGATGGAGAAGAGAAGGGGTCTAAGGACAGAGCCTTGAGGGACCTCTACAGAAATAGGAAGTGAGGGAGAGGTGGCAGCATTATAGGTAATGCTGATGAAGCGCTGTGATAGGTAGGAGGAGAACCAGGAGAGAGCAGAGTCTCGGAGGCCAAGAGAGTGGAGTTTTTTGAGGAGGAGGGGATGGTAAACAGTATCAAAAGCCGCAGAGAGGTTAAGTAGTAAGAGTACGGAGTAGTCGCCATTGGTTGGGATGAGTACGGAGTAGTGGCCATTGGTTGGGATGAGTACGGAGTAGTGGCCATTGGTTGGGATGAGAACGGAGTAGTGGTCATTGGTTGGGAATAGTACGGAGTAATGGCCATTGGTTGGGATGAGTACGGGAGTAGTGGTCATTGGTTGGGATGAGTACGGAGTAGTGACCATTGGTTGGGATGAGTACGGAGTAGTGGCCATTGGTTGGGATGAGTACGGAGTAGTGGCCATCGGTTGGGATGAGAATGCAGTAGTGGTCATTGGTTGGGATGAGTATGGAGTAGTGACCATTGGTTGGGATGAGTACGGAGTAGTAGCCATTGGTTGGGATGAGTACGGAGTAGTGGCCATTGGTTGGGATTAGTATGGAGTAGTAGTGGCCATTGGTTGGGGTGAGTCCGGAGTAGAGGCCATTGGTTGGGATGAGTACGGAGTAGTGGCCATTGGTTGGGATGAGTACGGAGTAGTGGTCATTGGTTTTAGCAGTTAGTAGATCATTAGTGAGATCATTAGTGAGGTTTAGTAGGGCAGTTTCAGTGGAGTGTAGTGAGTGAAAGCCAGACTGTAAAGGGTGAAGAAGGTTGTTGTCGGTGAGGGGGGAGCTCAGGTGATTGTAGACTAAGCGTTCTAGGAGTTTAGAGGTAAATGGCAGCAGGGAGATGGGTCTTAAGTTGTTCAGGTTGGTGGGGTCCAGGGAGGGCTTTTTAAGTATGGGAGTGATGTGCACATGCTTTAGAGGGGAGGGGAAGGCACCATTAGAGAGGGAAAGATTGAAGATGTGAGTGAGGGAGCATAGGATGGAAGAAGAGGGTGACCGTAGTAGTTGTGAGGGGACAGGATCCAGGGGGCAGGTAGTGAGACGGGCTTCTGAGAAAACATTAGTGACCTCTTCGGTAGTAGAAGGTCAGAAGAGGAAAGTGTTGAGGGAGGTTTAGTATAAGGTATGCTAAGTGGGATGGATGTCTGTGCAGTGGCGACGCCCCTACGAATTGCATCAATCTTGTTTTTGAAATGATTTGCAATCTCATGAGCAGTGAGTGACGTACTGGGTGGAGGTGGAAAAAGTAGAGAGTTAAAAGTAGAGAAGAGACGACAAGGACTGGATGACAAGGTATTAATAAGAGTGACAAAGTCGTCTTGTTTGGCAGCATGGAGGGAGGAATTGTATGTGAAGAAAGCAGATTTATATCGGGTGAATGCTTGCTGGGATTTGGTTTTACGCCACAATCGCTCCAGCGCACGACTATGTCTCCTAAGATTTCTGGTGTCATCAGTCTGCCCGCGGATGTAATGGTTGGGGCCTGATGCTTTGTGTTGTTAGAGGAGCAAGTGAGTCTAATGTGGATGAAAGTGAACTGTTGTAGACAGCAGTGGCCAGGTCAGGGCAGGACAGGGGAGAGATTCTGTCATAGAGTTGGTCAGTTGCAGAGTGGAAAGGAGCCGGGTTCAAGTTGTGAAGGTTTCTGCGGGTAATTGTTTGCTGCTTGGAGGGATAGGTGTTTGAAGACGAGGAGACTGTGAAGGTGATGAGATTGTGATCAGAGAGAGGAAAGGGGGTGTTTGTGAGGTTGTAGGGAGTGCAAAGATGGGAGAAAACAAGGTCTAATGTATTCCCATCAGAGTGAGCGGAGGACCGTGTCCACTGCATTAAGGAAAAAGATGAGGTTATGTTGAAGAGTTGGGATGTAGCCGGGTTGTCGACATTAATGGGGATGTTAAAATCTCTGATGATAATAGTGGGTAGTTCAGAGGAGAGAAAGTAGGGTAGCCAGGTGGAGAAATCATCAAGAAAGCGGGACACGGGTCCAGGAGGCCGATAGATCACTGCAATCCTCAGAGAAATGGGAGAAAACAGCCGGATGCAGTGAGTCTGGAAAGAAGAGAAGGATAGAGAGGGAGGGTTAGGGAGGAATTGAAAGGTGCTGAGTGGGGATAGAAGCAAACCAACCCCACCACCTTTCCGACCACTGGGTCTGGGTGAGTGGACAAAAAGGTCATGGAAGGAAATAGAAGCGATCCCCCATCCACACATTGGAGGTGGATGGGGGAATCCTCCCCGCTGCACTCTTGTATTCTGACAATGGGGGGTTCCTCCACTCTCAGAATACACAGATCAGCACTGAAGCTATTGGCTGCAGCCGCTGGGGGAGTGGCTTTTATCCGGCAGTGGCCACACATGGATGGAAATGTGAGCGATCCCTGCTGAACCAGCTGAATTTCCATGGATCTATGGTCACCTTCAGTGACTTCCTCCCCTCCCCCTCATCTCCTTCATGATGGAAGTCATGCTGAGATCATCTCCCATTGGCTGAGCAATATTCTCTGAGCAATATTCTCGTTGTTGCTTGCCCTGACCTTTCTCCTGATTCCTGGATCTCCTCCTCATCTCTCCTCCATATCCTCTTACACAGCTTTTCTCCACACCTGCAGTGACCCTGGGGGGAGGAAACTTGGCACCAGCACGCCACCAAATCCATCCCCACCATTAGGGGCTCTGGAGACAATTGTCTGCTATTTACACTCCGTTCCTCCGCATGTCACCTGATCACATGACAGCTTACTTCCACTGATTCCGGACAGATTTCTGGATGGTAAAGGTCAAAGGTCACTCTTCAGTTTAGGAGAGGAGGTAGGACGCACCCAGGAACAATGATTTGGTTTGTACGGGAGCCTCATATAGAGGACCCCTCAAATCTCCCCATCCAAATGTCCCTCCATCCAGAGTCTATATGTCCTATGACATCACACTGACCTCACAGCTCCTCCCCCAATGTCCCTCCATCCAGAGTCAGAGAATCCTATGACATCGCACTGACCTCACAGCTCCTCCTCCCCAATGTCCCTCCAACCAGAGTCAGAGAATCCTATGACATCACACTGACCTCACAGCTCCTTCCTCCTCCCAATGTTCCCTCCATCTGGCTTTTTTTTCTGATGCTCTGATGCTCTTAGGATGTGGGGCCCCTTGGTATCCTCACATGTAAAGTGGGACTGTTGGTCCTGTGTTGTATGTAATGACATCAGAATGCTGCAACAAGCCTATACCCTGCGTAGTGTGGGGGTCCTGTGGGGGGGAATTATACCTCAGCCTGAAGTGGGGCTTTAATAAAATGGAGACCTGAATGGAGAGGTGAGGAGGATTCTGGGAATATCATTTGATGTGACTATTTGTGTTCAGATGTAGAGTTTTCCTCCTGTGAAGTCTGGAGATCATATGACATCACATTGCCTCCACCTCCCTCCCTGATAGAAGAGAGAAAGAAGAAGAAGATTCTAGAAGTCACCAGAGAGATCACTGAGCTGCTGACAGGAGAGGTGAGCGGTGCCGGGAATTCTGGGACATTCTCCAGTAACAGACAAGGGATGTGTCTGGATGGTGACTGTATCATTGTGTGTGTCAGGTTCCTATAAGGTGTCAGGGTGTCACTGTCTATTTCTCCATGGAGGAGTGGGAGTATTTAGAAGGACACAAGGATCTCTACAAGGACGTCATGATGGACAATCAGCCGCCCCTCACATCACCGGGTAAGAGGAGACTTTATTGTAAAGGAGAGAGCAGTACGGAGGATCCACCTAGATCCCCCATCATCTGATAAACACATAGAAACAATGGATTCAGTCAGTGTGTGTGTTTCCTACAGATGGATCCAGTCATGGGAACCCACCAGAGAGATGTCCCCGTCCTCTGTATTCCCAGGATTCCACACAGGAAGGTCACACCATCCCTCACCATCATCAGGTAGATGAGGAACAATCACTGATAGTATCATTAGGATCTGTACATTATCTGCATTGTTACCATTGATGTCATTTTTTTTATATATTCAGAGTGGAAACCTGAGAGATCCTAAAGTTGAGGTTAAAGAAGAGATAAAAGAGGAGGAGGATGAGGATGGGGGGATGGAGGTGTCAGAGCTTCTAAGAGAACACAAAGATCTGTACCAGGACACCATGGTGGAGTCATCCAGCTACAGGAACCCACCAGAGAGATGTCCCCGTCCTCTGTATTCCCGGGATTCCACACAGGAAGGTCACACCATCCCTCACCATCATCAGGTAGATGATGACAATTATTGGTAGTTGTGATTTATACACAGCATGTTTGTTACAATGAATGTTTTATTATATCTTTCAGAGTGGAATCCTCGGGGATGTTAATATTGATGTAAAGAAGAGTATAAAGAGGAGGATGAGGAGTATGGAGTGATGGAGGAGTTTTCAGAAGGACACAAGGATATGATGGAGCCACCTAATACCAGGAACCCACCAGAGAGATGTCCCCGTCCTCTGTATTCCCCACACAGGAATGTCACACCATCCCTCATCATTACAAGGTTGGTGGGATGGATCATCTAGAACATGGATTCATAGAGAGACAATGTGTGGATATTTATGTGACCTTATATTTTACAGATGATATTTTCTCTCATTTCCTTGATTTAGAGTGGAGATCCAATCGATATAGAATTTGAGGTGAAAGCAGAAGAAGAAGAGGCGTATGTGAGGGATGATCAGCAGTCTATGGAGGAGGATGGAATAACGGGGACATTTATAGAGGAGGACACTCCTACAGAGATCAGCACAGGTGGGTCATGAACACTAAATCCATTCCTCCACCCATACTGCTCACTGATTGGTCCAGAGTAGGGCGGGGACTGGGTGATATCAGCCTGTAATCCCCTGGTCACTTTCCTGAGCTGTGTTCCCCGTCCTGTATTCCTGGATTTCTCTCGGATAATCTTCCTTCTCTGTGCTGCAGACACAATTTATGTCTCTAGACTGGATTTATGGAGGTTCTGGGGTTCAGCTGGCAGCAAAATGTGGATTTTTACTCTAAGCATTGCATAATGTAGGCACCCAGGACATGTGACTGGGGTCTCCTGCCTTGTGCCTGACTCCTCCAGGGGACCTTCTCTGTTATCTGCTGGCTGTGCCGGGTGGAGGGATATGTCTGTAGTGTCTCAGACCCAAGTCACTGAGTGCAGTCTCAGGAGATGGGAGGCAGCGGTGTGGGACCTACATAGTTACATAGTTAGTCTGGCTGAAAAAAGACATCCATCTAGTTGTACCATTAAAAATAAAAGTTATAATCCGACACCCACAGCTGATCCACCAGAAGGCAAAAACCCAGCAAAGCACGATCCAATCTGCTCCTGCAGGGGAAAAAATTCCTTCCTGACCCCCCGAGAGGCAATCGGATATTCCCTGGATCAACTTTCCCTATAAATGTTATATCCAGTTATATTCTGTGTATCCAAGAAAGAATCCAGGACTTTCCTACAGCAATCCCCCCCTTATGTATTATACATGGAGATCATATCCCCCCTTATGTATTATACATGGAGATCATATCCCCCCTTATGTATTATACATGGAGATCATATCCCCCCTTATGTATTATACATGGAGATCATATCCCCCCCCTTATGTATTATACATGGAGATCATATCCCCCCTTATGTATTATACATGGAGATCATATCCCCCCTTATGTATTATACATGGAGATCATATCCCCCCTTATGTATTATACATGGAGATCATATCCCCCCCCTTATGTATTATACATGGAGATCATATCCCCCCTTATGTATTATACATGGAGATCATATCCCCCCTTATGTATTATACATGGAGATCATATCCCCCCTTATGTATTATACATGGAGATCATATCCCCCTTATGTATTTATGTATCCCCCTTATGTATTATACATGGAGATCATATCCCCCTTATGTATTATACATGGAGATCATATCCCCCCTTATGTATTATACATGGAGATCATATCCCCCCTTATGTATTATACATGGAGATCATATCCCCCCTTATGTATTATACATGGAGATCATATCCCCCTTATGTATTATACATGGAGATCATATCCCCCTTATGTATTATACATGGAGATCATATCCCCCCTTATGTATTATACATGGAGATCATATCCCCCCTTATGTATTATACATGGAGATCATATCCCCCCTTATGTATTATACATGGAGATCATATCCCCCCTTATGTATTATACATGGAGATCATATCCCCCCTTATGTATTATACATGGAGATCATATCCCCCCTTATGTATTATACATGGAGATCATATCCCCCCTTATGTATTATACATGGAGATGGATACATGGAGATCATATCCCCCTTATGTATTATACATGGAGATCATATCCCCCCTTATGTATTATACATGGAGATCATATCCCCCCTTATGTATTATACATGGAGATCATATCCCCCTTATGTATTATACATGGAGATCATATCCCCCCTTATGTATTATACATGGAGATCATATCCCCCCCTTATGTATTATACATGGAGATCATATCCCCCCTTATGTATTATACATGGAGATCATATCCCCCCTTATGTATTATACATGGAGATCATATCCCCCCTTATGTATTATACATGGAGATCATATCCCCCCTTATGTATTATACATGGAGATCATATCCCCCCCTTATGTATTATACATGGAGATCATATCCCCCCTTATGTATTATACCCATATCCCCCCTTATGTATTATACATGGAGATCATATCCCCCCTTATGTATTATACATGGAGATCATATCCCCCCTTATGTATTATACATGGTGATCATATCCCCCCTTATGTATTATGCATGGAGATCATATCCCCCCTTATGTATTATACATGGAGATCATATCCCCCCTTATGTATTATACATGGAGATCATATCCCCCCTTATGTATTATACATGGTGATCATATCCCCCCTTATGTATTATACATGGAGATCATATCCCCCCTTATGTATTATACATGGTGATCATATCCCCCCCTTATGTATTATGCATGGAAATCATATCCCCCCTTATGTATTATGCATGGAGATCATATCCCCCCCTTATGTATTATACATGGAGATCATACCCCCCCTTATGTATTATACATGGAGATCATATCCCCCCCCTTATGTATTATACATGGAGATCATATCCCCCCCTTATGTATTATACATGGTGATCATATCCCCCCGTTAATCTCCTCTTCTCAGTAGAGAATACATTTCAGTTCCTCTAATCTTTCCTCATAGCTGATCTCCTCCATGCCTCGTATCAGTTTGGTTGCCCCCCTCTGTTCTTCCTCCAGTTCCCCCAATGTTGTTTTTGTGAATTGGAGGCCAAAACTGAACTGCATATTCCAGATGAGGTCTTACTAATGATTTGTATAGGGGGGGGATATTTCTCTGGAGTCTATACCTCTCCTAATACAAGAGAGGATTTTTCTCGCTTTAGAACCCGCAGCTTTTCATTGCTGCCATTATTTATTAAGCTTGTGATCTACTAGAACCCCCAGATCCTTCACCATTGACCCCCCCCAAATCCTTCTCCAACATTTACCCCCCCTACCCCTCCAGATCCTTCTCCTCAATTGCCCCCAGATTCTTCTCCACCATTGATCCCCCCCAGATTTTTCTCCTTTGACCCCCCCTGATCCTTCTCTACCATTGATCCCCCCCAGATCCTTCTCTACCATTGATCCCCCCCAGTTACTTCTCTACCATTGATCCCCCCCAGATCCTTCTCTACCATTGACCCCCCCAGATCCTTCTCTACCATTGACCCCACCAGATCTGTATACACCATTGACTCCCCAAATCATTTTCCACCCTTTACCCCCCCCCCCCCGATCCTTCTCTACCATTGCCCCCCTGATACTTCTCCAACATTTCCTTCCAGATTTTTCACCACCATTGACCCCCCAGTTGTACCCCCCTAGTATGTATGATGCATGTGTATTCTTAGCCCCCCCCAAGTACAGAGCCTACATTACATTTATCACCATTAGCCCTCATTGGCCCCATAGCCCCCCAATTACACAGAGCATTGAGGTCGGCTTGTAAGTTGGGAGACATCCTGTAAGGACGTTATTCCCCGGCACAGCTTGGTGTCATCTGCAAAGACTGGAATGGGATTTATAATCTCACACCCCATATTGTTTATATATATATTAATAAGTAAGGGTCCCAACACTGACCCTGGGGTACCCCACTAATAACACTGAACCCTGGGGTACCCCACTAATAACACTGAGCCTTGGGGTACCCCACTAATAACACTGAACCTTGGGGTACCCTACTATCGACACTGAACCTGAGGGGTACACCACTAATAACACTAAACCTTGGGGTACACCACTAATTACACTGAACCTTGGGATACCCCACTAATAACACTGAACCTTGGGGTACACCACTAATAACACTGAATGGGATACCCCACTAATAAACACTGAACCTTGGGGTACACCAATTACTGAACCTTATAAACACTGAACCTTGGGATACCCCACTAATAACACTGAGTCTTGAGGTCCCCCACTAATAACACTGAACCTTGGGGTCCCCCACTAATAACACTGAACCTTGGGGTACCCCACTAATAACACTGAACCTTGGGGTACACCACTAATAACACTGAACCTTGGGGTACACCACTAATAACACTGAACCTTGGGATACCCCACTAAATAACACTGAGTCTTGAGGTCCCCCACTAATAACACTGAACCTTGGGGTCCCCACTAATAACACTGAACTTTGGGGTCCCCCACTAATAACACTGAACCTTGGGGTACACCACTAATAACACTGAACCTTGGGGTACCCCATTAATAACACTGAACCTTGGGGTACCCCTCTAACCCCTTCCATACCAGGCACTTTTACCCCCTTCCTGCCCAGGCCAATTTTCAGGTTTCAGCGCTATCACACTTTGAATGACAATTGCGCGGTCATACAACATTGTACCCAAACTAAAATTTTATCTTTTTCTTCACACAACTAGAGCTTTCTTTTGGTGGTATTTAATCACCGCTGGGTTTTTTATTTTTTGCTAAATTAACAAAAAAAGACCAAAAATTCTGGGGAAAAAAAAGTGTTTTTCTTTGTTTCTGTTATAAACATTTGCAAATAAATAATTGTTCTTCATAAAATTTAGGCCGAGATGTATTCTGCTACATGTCTTTGGTGAAAATAACCCAAATTAGTATTTATGATTTAGTCTGTAGGAAAGTTATAGAGTTCACAAACTCTGGGAGATATCTGAATATTGATCAATCCTGAAGTACTGACAGCCAATCTCATTTCTTCAGATCCAAGAATGTGAGAACAGTACAGATATCCCCCAAATGTCAGGACGGTACAGATATCCCCCAAATGTCAGGACAGTACAGATATCCCCCAAATGTCAGAACGGTACAGATATCCCCCAAATGTCAGATACGGTACAGATATCCCCCAAATGTCAGGACGGTACAGATATCCCCCAAATGTCAGGACGGTACAGATATCCCCCAAATGTCAGGACGGTACAGATATCCCCCAAATGTCAGGACGGTACAGATATCCCCCAAATGTCAGGACGGTACAGATATCCCCCAAATGTCAGGACGGTACAGAGATCCCCCAAATGTCAGGACGGTACAGATATCCCCCTATGTCAGGACAGATATCCCCCCGAATGTCAGAACAGTACAGATATCCCCCCCAAATGTCAGAACAGTACAGATATCCCCCAAATGTCAGGACAGATATCCCCCCGAATGTCAGAACAGTACAGATATCCCCCCAAATGTCAGAACAGTACAGATATCCCCCCAAATGTCAGGACAGAGGAGGACACTGAATGGAGGCCAGTGGAGGGATTGGCAGAGAGGGGTGGAGGACACTGAATGGAGGCCAGTAGAGGGATTGGAAGAGAGGAGTGGAGGACACTGAATGGAGGCCAGTGGAGGGATTGGCAGAGAGTTAGTAAGGTGGATGAGTCTGGCAGAAGCATTCATGATAGACTGAAGAGGGGATAGCCTGCGATGAGGTCGGCCAATGAGGAGGGAGTTACAATAGTCAAGGCGAGATATAACAAGGGAGGGAATAAGTTGCTTAGTGGTTTCCGAGGTTAGGAATGAGCTTTGGGGTACCCCACTAATAACACTGAACCTTGGGGTACCCCACTAATAACACTGAACCTTGGGGTACCCCAGTAATAATATTGAACCTCAGGGTACCCCACTAACACTGAACCTTGGAGTCCCCCTTCTAACCTTGGAGTACCCTGTAACAATCGCGGCGTCAGACCCCAGCCCTTCTCATCAAACTTGTGACCGAAGGACTGGCCAATCTAAATCCGCGCTGTCACGTGCATAACAATGCCACGCCCAGCTGCTCCCTGCACAAAGATTTTCCAGCTAATGGACCACAATCTGTGTACCTGCAGCCTAAAGAGTGATTGTTACTGGGTTAGGTTAATTACACAATTAACCCTTCACACTGCCACCACCTCCTTTTGTACAGAGAAAGAGGAAACTCGGCAATATCAGTTATAACACTATGATGATTGGATAATCGTCTATATACCACGGTCACTGCAGACAGAGATATATAGAGGTTTATATATATATAAATACAGAGAGCAATAACACAGCAAAGAGATAACAGAAAGAAGTTTAGGGAGGTAGAGTACTTGCCAAAAGTCCTGGGTTACGCAGATTTAAGGTCCTGAGCCAAAAGGGTGCCTTATCTCCCAAAGTTAGTTCCGATGTTAAAAGGGAGGATTCTTCAACTTCAACCCGACCTACTCAACTTAATTTTTGTGCTCCAAGCATAACATCCTTTCTAGGAACTCAGCAGGGTGTCTCCTTGAAGCAGAGAACCAATCGCCTCATTTGGGGAGGGTGTTGCAGGCGGAGACCCAAGCTAGAACCAAAATCCCTCCCAATTAATATCATGATCAATAATTTACCCTCGGTGCATGTAGCAGCCTAGCCACTAGTAGATTAATATGCAGAATGATCTGCTGAACGTTTAGATATGAAATATGACATACCTGCTTGGGACGGTTAAGGAGATATCGTTTTTCTGCTCTCCTGTAGATTCCAACTAGGGGGTGCAAGGTATCAGAACTTGTATTGAAGTGACCGATCTGAATATATTCCTGGTTTTCATGTAAGTCTTTCATATCTCCAGATATAAAATTATATGGAAAAGGGGATTTATAAATGTGAGTCCGTTTTATAGCTAGCTGGAAAGTCTTTGAAGCTCAGTGAAGGACTGGTTTATGGTTTTACAATATCTCAGATTGAGAAGCTAACAGACATCCAGGCACCAGCTAGGATGGGATTTATAACCCTGGAACTCTCCCACTGTGCCTGTGATCTCTGGCATCATACACACCACATTCCTGAGGGGGGGGGGGGGGAATTGGAGGGAAGCTGACTTGGGAATAGAAATGATACAAGATGGAGGATCCTAAGCAAGATGGATGACCGCGTCCATCTCTGTATGCTCATTTGCTACATACCCCACTAACAACACTGAACCTTGGGATACCCCACTAACAACACTGAACCTTGGGGTACCACACTAACACTGAACCTTGGGGTACACCACTAATAACACTGATCCTTGGGGTACCACTAATAATAACACTGAACCTTGGTGTACCCCACTAATAACATTGAACCTTGGGGTACACCACTGACACCCCTAGACCATTCAGTGTATGAATCATTAACCACTACTCTCTGAATACTACGATCTTTTAGCCAGTTTTCTATCCATTTACATTCTGATTTTTCCAGCCCATAGACTTTACCTTACACATTAGCCGTGTGTGGGGAACTGTGTCCAAGTATACCACGTCCACCACCACCCCTCTGTCCAAGTGTACCACGTCCACCGCCACCCCTCTGTCCAAGTGAACCACGTCCACCGCCACCCCTCTGTCCAAGTGTACCACGTCCACCGCCACCCCTCTGTCCAAGTATACCACGTCCACCGCCACCCCTCTGTCCACGAGTATACCACGTCCACCGCCACCCCTCTGTCCAAGTATACCACGTCCACCGCCATCCTTCTGTCCAAGTACACCACGTCCACCGCCACCCCTCTGTCCAAGTATACCACGTCCCCCGCCACCCCTCTGTCCAAGTATACCACGTCCCCGCCACCCCTCTGTCCAAGTATACCACGTCCACCGCCACCCCTCTGTCCAAGTATACCACCCCTCTGTCCAAGTCCACCGCCACCGCCACCCCTCTGTCCAAGTATACCACATCCACCACACCCACCCCTCTGTCCAAGTATACCACGTCCACCGCCACCCCTCTGTCCAAGCATACCATGTCCACACCCACCCCTCTGTCCAAGTATACCACGTCCACCGCCACCCCTCTGTCCAAGTACACCACATCCACTGCTACCCCTCTGTCCAAGTCCAAGCATACCATGTCCACACCCACCCCTCTGTCCAAGTATACCACGTCCACCACCACCCCTCTGTCCAAGTACACCACATCCACCGCTACCCCTCTGTCCAAGCATACCATGTCCACACCCACCCCTCTGTCCAAGTATACCACGTCCACAGTGGTAAACATACAAAGCTTTATTGAACTATGGAAGGCATTCAATCAGGGCAGTTCAAGGCACTCCGCAACATGCGGCTTGTAGAGACACTCATGGTAAGAAGGCTAACGGGGACTCAGTGGGACCTTGGCTGTGGGTGTCTGACCTCAGCACAGCCCTCAGCACAGCTCTCTAGGGACAACATCAGTCTCACAGGGACTCAGCAGGACTTTGGCTGTGGGGCTTGATTTGGGTAGCGATGGCTCAAGAACTCAGGGGGACAGTCCAGGTAGCTATAATCCAGGCACGCAATGGGGCAGTTCAAGCAAGTTCATGACAAGGGCGGTCTGGTAGTCTGAGCACACAATAGGGGCAGTTCATGACAAGGGCGGTCTGAGCACACAATAGGGGCAGTTCATGACAAGGGGGTCTGAGCACACAATAGGGGAGGGCGGTCTGAGCACACAATAGGGGCAGTTCATGACAAGGGCGGTCTGAGCACACAATAGGGGCAGTTCATGACAAGGGGTGGTCTGAGCACACAATAGGGGCAGTTCATGACAAGGGTGGTCTGAGCACACAATAGGGGCAGTTCATGACAAGGGCGGTCTGAGCACACAATAGGGGCAGTTCATGACAAGGGCGGTCTGAGCACACAATAGGGGCAGTTCATGACAAGGGTGGTCTGAGCACACAATAGGGGCAGTTCATGACAAGGGGGTCTGAGCACACAATAGGGGCAGTTCATGACAAGGGCGGTCTGAGCACACAATAGGGGCAGTTCATGACAAAGGGGGCGGTCTGAGCACACAATAGGGGCAGTTCATGACAAGGGGGGTGGTCTGAGCACACAATAGGGGCAGTTCATGACAAGGGTGGTCTGAGCACACAATAGGGGCAGTTCATGACAAGGGTGGGTCTGAGACACACGGTCTGAGCACACAATAGGGGCAGTTCATGACAAGGGTGGTCTGAGCACACAATAGGGGCAGTTCATGACAAGGGTGGTCTGAGCACACAATAGGGGCAGTTCATGACAAGGGGGTCTGAGCACACAATAGGGGCAGTTCATGACAAGGGTGGTCTGAGCACACAATAGGGGCAGATCATGACATGACAAGGGTGGTCTGAGCACACAATAGGGGCAGATCATGACAAGGGTTCATGACAAGGGTCTGAGCAGCACACAATAGGGGCAGATCATGACAAGGGTGGTCTGAGCACACAATAGGGGCAGTTCATGACAAGGGTGGTCTGAGCACACAATAGGGGCAGATCATGACAAGGGCGGTCTGAGCGCACAATAGGGGGCAGTTCATGGCTTCTAGGGACACTCACGATAGGTGGCTTGCAGGCACTCTGCAGCAGGTGGCTTCCAGGAAGGTAGGCGGCTTGCAGACACTCATGGTTCTGGCAGGGATGTCCTGGCTCACAGCAGGCGACAGCAGGGAGGGCAAAACTCCTCAGCACACAGCAGAGCGGGTAATCCGGGCCCCAGAGTATTAGGCAGAGTATCGTGGGGCCAACAGCAAAGCAGTTCTAGCCCAGAGAATTAGCAGAGTAACAGCGGGGTACTCCCAGCCCTGGAGTCCTGGAGTATTAGCAGGGAGGAAGCGGATACTCCCAACCCTGGAGTATTTAGCAGAGGGGCAGCGGGTACTCCCAACCCTGGAGCATTCTGCAGAGTGGCAGTGGATAATAGTCCTTACCTTTGGGGGGGTCTCCTGCAGAGTGCTCAGCAGGAATGACTTCGGAGGTCCAGTCCCCACCCGGACCTCCAAATGGCTTGCGAGTCCAGCAGTGGCGGAGATAGAAGACATATAACTGGTTCCTGCACTGGCCTGGCAAAAGCCAGGATGCTTCCCAGTTGCCCGGCAATGTCCAGCCCAGTGCCGCTTTGCCAGGGCAAAGTGGCATGCCCCCTTGACTCGGGCCTTTGTCTCCTGGTGGGGCGCAGAGCACAGAAAAGTCTGGGCCAACACTGTACCTGCCAGGGGGCGCGCATCGACTGGTTGGCGGCCCCCACTCTGGAATCTCTCAGCGGTGTGTCACCCCTCCTCGGCTATGCGGCCCTAGAGGGTGTGAGGGCCATCGCAGCGGTCACTTCCCCCCATCCTGCACGGTCTGCCTTCAAAGGCCACATCAAGATGTGAGGAGGTGACAAGGGGCAGAGGGGTGAGGTGACTCCCTCATCCTGTGCAGCCTATCTTCAAATCAATCACCCCTCTGTCCAAGTATACCACGTCCACAGACACCCCTGCACTATATACTCTGTTGTACATTTATATACTCCTGACCCCTGCACTATATACTCTATGTTGTACATTACATACTCCTGACCCCTGCACTATATACTCTATGTTGTACATTACATACTCCTGACCCCTGCACTATATACTCTATGTTGTACATTACATACTCCTGACCCCTGCACTATATACTCTATGTTGTACATTACATACTCCTGACCCCTGCACTATATACTCTATATTGTACATTACATACTCCTGACCCCCCTGCACTATATACTCTATGTTGTACATTATACATACTCCTGACCCCTGCACTATATATTCTATGTTGTCCATTCCATATTCCTGACTTCTGCTCTCTCCCCTCCCCCCACTTCTATATATACACATAATATGGATTCTCTTTTGTTCCCCCCATTTCCTACCAGCTGGACATTTTATATCGGATGATGTGATTGGAGCACAGACTTTTACATGGTGATAATAATGTGATAACATCCTCCAACTTTGGACCCTTAAACAGATAGTGATAATGAGGGAGGAGCCAATACCCCAATGATGGTGGTCTTCAGGATCAGTCCAGTCTTCATCTTGGTTGTTCTCCCCCATCCTCACTCTCTGACCTCTGGTGGGGCTCAGCCCCCCTGTTCTTCATGACTACTAAATCATGGACTAAATAAGGAAGGTGCAGTACTTCTTGTGTTGGGAAGATGGCGATGAGTGATAGAGGGGGTGGGGACCCTCGTCCTATAATCCCCTCATCACTGTCCCTCCTATAAAAGTCAGTTCTGGTTGTTTCCTCACTCTCTGACTAAGGTCCATGAATAAAGAAATGACCTGGTAGGAGATTAGAGGAGCCATTTCCTAGTTCCCTTGAGGGTGGAATTGTAAGCTCCTCAGAGACCAAGCTGCCTGATGTGGGCGGAGTCCTGGTTTGGGGGAACCAATCAGCTCCTGTCTAGTAATCCTCTTTGTCTTTGTATTTTAGTCCATGGCCGGGAGATGAGGAAAACCTCCGAGGATTGTCTCACTTTGTCTCCAGACTGGAAAGTAGAAGATGAGGATATCACACAGTATAGTCCAGGAGAAAACCCGGCTCCCTCCAATGTCCATCTGGCACCACCCCAGTGTAGATGACCATCGGATTCCTCGTATCCTGAGGAACCTCAGACTGTGCGGGACCGGGCCGGCCTTCCAACAGGGAAGAGGTTCTCCTGTACTATGTGCGGGAAATGTTTTTTCAGATAGGTCCAGTCTTCATAAACATCAGCGATCTCACACGGGGGAGAAGCCATATTCCTCTTCTGAGTGTGGGAAATGTTTTTCATTGAAGTTCGATCTTTGCAAACATCAGAGATCTCACACAAGGGGAGAAGCCATATTCCTGTCCTGAGTGTGGGAAATGTTTTTCAATGAAGTCCAATCTTTACAAACATCAGAGATCTCATACAGGGGAGAAGCCATATTCCTGTCCTGAGTGTGGGAAATGTTTTTCTCAGAAGTCCAGTCTTTACACACATCAAAGATCTCACACAGGGGAGAAGCCATATTCCTGTCCTGAGTGTAGGAAATGTTTTTCAAAGAAGTCCAGTCTTTACAAACATCAGAGATCTCACACAGGGGAGAAGCCGTATTCCTGTTCTGAGTGTGGGAAATGTTTTTCAATGAAGTTTGATCTTTGCAAACATCAGAGATCTCACACAGGGGAGAAGCCATATTCCTGTTCTGAGTGTGGGAAATGTTTTTCAATTAAGTCCGATCTTTACAAACATCAGAGATCTCACACAGGGGAGAAGCCATATTCCTGTCCTGAGTGTGGGAAATGTTTTTCACAGAAGTCCAGTCTTTACACACATCAAAGATCTCACACAGGGGATAAGCCATATTCCTGTCCTGAGTGTGGGAAATGTTTTTCACAGAAGTCACATCTTTGCACACATCAGCGATTTCACACAGGAGAGAAGCCGTTTTCCTGTCCCGTGTGTGGGAAATGTTTTTCACGGAAGTCCCATCTTTCCAGACATCAGAGATCTCACATGGGGGAGAAGCCACTTTCCTGTCCTGAGTGAGGGAATTGTTCCTCACTGAAGTCCTGCCTTCCTGTACATCAGGGGTCCCACACAACCCTGGAGGTGTATTAGTGCCTTGAGTGCGGGAAATGTCTTCTAGATGAATGTTGCTGGACATCCCAGATCTCATGTGGGGAAGAAGCACACCCTGATATACACCTCAGATATACTCCATGGCTGATCTTCATCATGGAAGAAACAGTTGATAAGGAGATGAGAGGCCCCCAAAGACATGGATGAAGTGCAGTAAATGTCGGGGTGCAGAGTGGTCAGTAGATCCTGGAAATGAAGGACACAACTTCAGCCCTTCTTGGGTGTCGGAGTTGCGTTTCCTGATAATGATATAGCGGGTTACAGAGCTAGAAGCCGGGAGAGCCCAGATCTCGTTATCGGGGAACTTTACACAGACAACAAGAACTTCTGAAGTTAATGTCCTTCATTTCAAGGCTCTACAGAACAGTGGTGACCCCGAAGCGTCTCTCTGTCTTCAGTCCATCCTTCTCCCATCCCCCAACAGGAGGGAAGGAGAACTCCGCCCCAAACTAGGGGGGAACTTTCCTCTCATTATTTCCCTTGGCTTCTGTGTGGGTTTGGGTGGTTGGAGGAGTGCGGCACGAGAGGGAACACAGCTTGTTGTTTTATGTCTACATATGGGGTCTGGGTAGAGGGGATCCACCGGAAAATATTTCTACTCTTTGATATTGTGCAAATCGTTTCTGTTTTCACTTTGAAGGGGCAATATTATGTGTGGTTTGTAAAAGGGATTGGCCCAATAGATACCGCCCCACTTAGAGAATAGATGAACTAATATGACCAGCATTCATTCAGCCATGTCACATGTTGGGATCTTTTCTACAATACTTTGTTATAATAATGGAACACGTTGTGTATTGTATTGTACACCAATAATAATGACTCCGCCCCCACATTCCAGACAAGGGATCTCCCTGACCAATCGGATTCCTTCCTTTGTTATTTCCTGATTCTATGATTACAATCTTGTTAGAAGTAAAACTATAATAAAGAATTGATTGAGTGAAATGAAATGTGTGTGTCGGGGCCATGATGGGGATCTTTGGGGGCCAAACATTTCTCACAGGAGACACTTTACAAGCCTTTGCAGGTCATCCAGTTTCTGGTTCACCATGAATAATGGCCCAGAGTGCAGGGGTCAGGAGACTACTTCATACAGCCCTGCAAACAAACAGGAGTACATCCCAGTGGTCAGGAGTATGTGATTTACCTCCCAGAGTACAGAGTGTAGTGGTCAGGAGTATGTGATTTCCATCCCAGAGTACAGAGTGTAGTGGTCAGGAGTATGTGATTTCCATCCCAGAGTGCAGTGTAGTGGTCAGGAGTATGTGATTTACATCCCAGAGCACAGAGTGTAGTGGTCAGGAGTATGTGATTTACATCCCAGAGTACAGAATGTAGTGGTCAGGAGTATGTGATTTCCATCCCAGAGTACAGAGTACATCCCAGAGTAGTGGTCAGGAGTATGTGATTTACATCCCAGAGTGTAGTGGTCAGGAGTATGTGATTTACATCCCAGAGTACAGAGTGTAGTGGTCAGGAGTATGTGATTTACATCCCAGAGTACAGAGTGTAGTGGTCAGGAGTATGTGATTTACATCCCAGAGTACAGAGAGTGTAGTGGTCAGGAGTATGTGATTTACATCCCAGAGTACAGAGTGTAGTGGTCAGGAGTATGTGATTTCCATCCCAGAGTGCAGAGTGTAGTGGTCAGGAGTATGTGATTTACATCCCAGAGTACAGAGTGTAGTGGTCAGGAGTATGTGATTTCCATCCCA
The DNA here is from genome assembly GCA_951230385.1 of Staurois parvus. Taxonomy (NCBI): domain Eukaryota; kingdom Metazoa; phylum Chordata; class Amphibia; order Anura; family Ranidae; genus Staurois; species Staurois parvus. Next base: position 32,938 of record CATNWA010003154.1, read on the forward strand.
GAGTACAGAGTGTAGTGGTCAGGATCGAACATGGCGAAGTGGAATTCGTTTCGAAGATTGGGAAATATTCGATTCGCGACGAATCCGAAGATTAGCCAACTTCGGATGCACGAATCGAATTTTCCCAAAAATGGCGGCGACATGTGTGGCGACGGAGCGGGGATCTCTGGGAAGGCGCGCAGACAAGGCGCGCTGACCCATAATGCATTCATTCATGACATGTGATCGCATTAGCCAATCAGCAGCCAGCCAGCCAGCACTGTGTAATGGTGGAGCTATAAATCGCGGCCATCTTAGAATTCTCCATTAGCCTCCGGTCATTCAAGAGAGACAGACCTGTCTGTATGAAGGGACAGAGTTAGGGCCACAGAGACTTTAGGGCCACAGAATCGTTACTCAGGGACACAGAATTGTTACTCAGGGACACAGAATCGTTACTCAGGGACAGACACAGAATTGTTACTCAGGGACACAGAATCGTTACTCAGGGACACAGAATCGTTACTCAGGGACACAGAATTGTTACTCAGGGACACAGAATCGTTACTCAGGGACACAGAATTGTTACTCAGGGACAGACACAGAATTGTTACTCAGGGGGACACAGAATTGTTACTCAGGGACACAGAATCGTTACTCAGGGACAGACACAGAATTGTTACTCAGGGACACAGAATTGTTACTCAAGGACACAGAATTGTTACTCAGGGACACAGAATTGTTACTCAGGGACACAAAATTGTTACTCAGGGACACAGAATTGTTACTCAGGGACAGACACAGAATTGTTACTCAGGGACACAGAATTGTTACTCAGGGACACAGAATTGTTACTGAGGGACACAGAATCGTTACTCAGGGACACAGAATTGTTAGTCAGGGACACAGAATCGTTACTCAGGGACACAGAATTGTTACTCAGGGACACAGAATTGTTACTCAGGGACAGACACAGAATTGTTACTGAGGGACACAGAATCGTTACTCAGGGGGACACAGAATTGTTACTCAGGGACACAGAATTGTTACTCAGGGACAGACACAGAATTGTTACTCAGGGACACAGAATCGTTACTCAGGGACACAGAATCGTTACTCAGGGACACAGAATTGTTACTCAGGGACACAGAATTGTTACTCAGGGACACAGAATCGTTATTCAGGGACACAGAATCGTTACTCAGGGACACAGAATTGTTACTCAGGGACACAGAATTGTTACTCAGGGACACAGAATTGTTACTCAGGGACACAGAATTGTTACTCAGGGACAGACACAGAATTGTTACTCAGGGACACAGAATTGTTACTCAGGGACAGACACAGAACTGTTACTCAGGGACAGACACAGAATTGTTACTCAGGGACACAGAATTGTTACTCAGGGACACAGAATCGTTACTCAGGGACACAGAATCGTTACTCAGGGACACAGAATCGTTACTCAGGGGACACAGAATCGTTACTCAGGGACACAGAATCGTTACTCAGGGACACAGAATCGTTACTCAGGGACACAGAATTGTTACTCAGGAGACACAGAATTGTTACTCAGGGACAGACACAGAATTGTTACTCAGGGACACAGAATTGTTACTCAGGGACACAGAATCGTTACTCAGGGACACAGAATCGTTACTCAGGGACACAGAATTGTTACTCAGGGACACAGAAATCGTTACTGAGGGACACAGAATCGTTACTCAGGGACACAGAATTGTTACTCAGGGACACAGAATTGTTACTCAGGGACACAGAATCGTTACTCAGGGACACAGTTACTCAGGGACACGAATTGTTACTCAGGGACACAGAATTGTTACTCAGGGGACACAGAATTGTTACTCAGGACACAGAATTGTTACTCAGGGACACAGAATTGTTACTCAGGGACACAGAATCGTTACTGAGGGACACAGAATCGTTACTCAGGGACACAGAATTGTTACTCAGGGACACAGAATCGTTACTCAGGGGACACAGAATCGTTACTCAGGGACACAGAATCGTTACTCAGGGACACAGAATCGTTACTCAGGGACACAGATTGTTACTCAGGGACACAGAATTGTTACTCAGGGACACAGACACAGAATTGTTACTCAGGGGACACAGAATTGTTACTCAGGGACACAGGGGACACAGAATCGTTACTCAGGGACACAGAATCGTTACTCAGGGACACAGAATGTTACTCAGGGACACAGAATTGTTACTCAGGGACACAGAATCGTTACTCAGGGACACAGAATCGTTACTGAGGGACACAGAATCGTTACTCAGGGACACAGAATTGTTACTCAGGGACACAGAATCGTTACTCAGGGACACAGAATCGTTACTCAGGGACACAGAATCGTTACTCAGGGACACAGAATCGTTACTCAGGGACACAGAATCGTTACTCAGGGACACAGAATCGTTACTCAGGGACACAGAATTGTTACTGAGGGACACAGAATCTTTACTGAGGGACACAGAATCGTTACACAGGGACACAGAATCGTTACTCAGGGACACAGAATCGTTACTCAGGGACACAGAATTGTTACTCAGGGACACAGAATCGTTACGTTATTTTTGGGGTGCTTATAGAATTAAAGAGTATGTCAGACAACACGCAGAGGAGTGGCAGAGGAGGCAATGTTTCAGGAGCGAGCAGACGTGGCAGCAGAGGAAGGGGTCGAGGCAGCACTAGTCGCAGCCAGAGGCCAGTGCTCCCGGTGTCATCCAGCGGGTCGTGTCTCCACCGACAACCCTGCAGTCATCGATTGGTTGGCTCTCGGTCGTCTTACTCTTCCCAGGTCACCTCTGACACCTACAGCCAACGGTCGGTGGGTACGTCAGACACAACCGTTAGTTGGCATGGCCCGGGAGCAAGCCCACTGAAATCACGTGTCCTCTACCTGCCCCTGTCCTTTGGTGTTCCCTCACCAAGCGAAGTATCGCATGCTGTGGGCTCAGCCCCACTGTACAGTGAGGAAGAGCTAACAGAGGGCGGTCAGGAACGGGGGGAGACATCCGCCTCTTCAGCAGCCAGGCGAAGAAGTACTGGCGAGGAGAGTGGCTCGGTAGCCGGTCTAGAGACAGGTCTGTCTCCTGACCCACACGCAGCCGAGGGGGCTAGTAGTGAGGCGGAAACCCTAATTGATGATGATGAAGCTGATCACACTTGGCAGCCTCGTCGTCATCAGGCTATTGCTTCCGCATCATCAGGAGAAGAGGGTGCCAGCTTGGCAGCGAGCAAAACAGTCGGTGGGTTGCCCAGGAGGCAGCAGGGTCGCAGCAGTGTCAGTGGAGGCAAACGGCCACGGAGTAGAGCACCAGCTCCACTGCAGCCTACCACCACGGCCAGTAGTGGTGCCGGTGTGCACGGAGGAGGAAGTAGCAGTCAGCCAGTGAGGAGTAGCGGGGGCAAAGTTTCCTACTCGGCGGTCGGTGTGGCAATTTTTCGTCAAGCCGCCCGAGGAAGTAAACGTAGCTGTATGTCGACTATGTGGCCAGAAAGTCAAGCGTGGCCAGGGGGCCCATGTTGGGACTACAGCGTTGCGTCAGCATATGCAGCGTCGCCATTCGGTGGCCTGGGAAAACCGTGATAAAGATACGGCGGTTCTGCCTGCCCCAGCCCCCGCTCCGTTACTTGCTCCGTCACCCGACGTCAATCGCCCTCTATCAGCCAGTCAAGGCTCCAACACCTCTGCTGAGGGGAGTTGTCGCTCGTTGGCATCTTCCGCTCGTTCAGATGCTCCTTCTCCTGCTACTCCTCTTCACGGATTCCGTCAGCAGTCTTTCTTGGAATCCGTTTCCAAGAGACAACAGTTTGCGAGCACGCACCCGACGGTGCAGAAGCTGAACGTCCTCCTGTCCAAGTTGCTGGTTCTGCAGTCCCTCCCTTTCCAAGTGGTGGACTCAGCACCTTTCCGAGAAATGATGGCTTGTGCCGAGCCGCGGTGGAGAGTGCCAAGCCGGCATTTCTTCGCCAAAAAGGCAGTGCCAGCCCTGCATTCACATGTAGAAGAGATGGTGGGCCAGTCTTTGAGCATGTCGGTCTCTGCCAAAGTGCACGGCAGTGCCGACGTGTGGAGCTGTAACTACGGTCAGGGACAGTACATGTCATTTAGGGCCACTGGGTGAACGTGGTGCCGGCACAGCCGCACCAGCAACTTGGACAGGTCACGCCGCTTTTGCCTCCACGTTTGCACGTCCTTGGTCCAGCAAAGATGTCCGCCTCTACCACTCTTCTTCCGCCGTGTCCTCAGCCGCCACCCCCGTGCCAAGTCCCATTACCGACCGGCATATCACATGTGCAGGGCGCAACGGTGTCACGCTGTGCTGCACCTGCACACTGCTGGTGGGTTCCATTTTGTCATAGGGTGCTGTATGGCCTCCCATTGCTGCTGCCAGGCCCGTAATCTGCCATGGGCCCCCGTACCGACTCCTCATGCTGCTGCCAGGCCCGTAATCTGTCATGGGCCCCTGTACCGCCTCCTCATGCTGCTGCCAGGTCCAGAGTGTGTCATGGGTCCCTGTACGGCCTCCCATTGCTGCTGTCTCCATCGCCACACTCTGCCATGTGCCACTTTCAGGTCTCCTCACACTGCTGGTGGGTTCCATTTTGTCATAGGGTGCTGTATGGCCTCCCATTGCTGCTGCCAGGCCCGTACTCTGCCATGGGCCCCCGTACCGACTCCTCATGCTGCTGCCAGGCCCGTAATCTGTCATGGGCCCCTGTACCGCCTCCTCATGCTGCTGCCAGGTCCAGAGTGTGTCATGGGTCCCTGTATGGCCTCCCATTGCTGCTGTCTCCATCGCCACACTCTGCCATGTGCCACACTTTCAGGTCTCCGCACACTGCTGGTGGGTTCCATTTTGTCATAGGGTGCTGGGCAGCTAGCGGATTATGGCCTCCCATTGCTTGCTGCCAGGCCCGTAATCTGCCATGGGCCCCCGTACCGACTCCTCATGCTGCTGCCAGGCCCGTAATCTGTCATGGGCCCCTGTACAGCCTCCTCATGCTGCTAGCCAGGTCCAGAGTGTGTCATGGGTCCCTGTACGGCCTCCCATTGCTGCTGTCTCCATCGCCACACTCTGCCATGTGCCACTTTCAGGTCTCTCCCTCACACATGCTGGTGGGTTCCATTTTGTCATAGGGTGCCAGTATGGCCTCCCATTGCTGCTGCCAGGCCCGTAATCTGCCATGGGCCCCCGTACCGACTCCTCATGCTGCTGCCAGGCCCGTAATCTGTCATGGGCCCCCTGTACCGCCTCCTCATGCTGCTGCAGGTCCAGAGTGTGTCATGGGTCCCTGTACGGCCTCCCATTGCTGCTGTCTCCATCGCCCACACTCTGCCATGTGCCACTTTCAGGTCTCCTCACACTGCTCTGGTGGGTTCCATTTTGTCATAGGGTGCTGTATGGCCTCCCATTGCTGCTGCCAGGTCCCGTAATCTGTCATGGGCCCCCGTACCGACTCTCTCATGCTGCTTGCCAGGCCCGTAATCTGTCATGGGCCCCCTGTACCGCCTCCTCATGCTGCTGCTGCCAGGTCCAGAGTGTGTCATGGGTACCTGTACGGCCTCCATTGCTGCTGTCTCCATCGCCACACTCTGCCATGTGCCACTTTCAGGTCTCCTCGCACTGCTGGTGGGTTCCATTTTGTCATAGGGTGCTGTATGGCCTCCCATTGCTGCTGCCAGGCCCGTAATCTGCCATGGGCCCCCGTACCGACTCCTCATGCTGCTGCCAGGCCCGTAATCTGTCATGGGCCCCTGTACCGCCCTCCTCATGGCCCCGTAATCTGCCATGGGCCCCCAGTTCGTACGACTCCTCATGCTGATGCCAGGGCCGTAATCTGTCATGGGCCCCTGTACCGCCTCCTCTTGCTGCTGCCAGGTCCAGAGTGTGTCATGGGTCCTCTGTACGGCCTCCCCCATTGCTGCTGTCTCACATCGCCACACTCTGACGCATTCGTGCCACTTTCACGGTCTCGCTCACACTGCTGCGGGTTTTCAATTTTTGTCATTGGCCTGCTGTATGGCCTACATTGCTGCTGCCTCACCGCCACACTGTGGCTCCACACTTGGTTTTGACCCCGTGACTGCCCAATGAGTGAAGTGTGCGGTGATTCTAAGATCGACGGCACTCAATCTGACATGTGCATACTGACTGACAGTATTATATTCTTTCCCCAGCAGACTCCAAGGCATTTAAAATTATAAGGTACAGTTTTCTGCACATTAAATAAAGGGCTTCTCTGAGCCTAGAAACACCCTTTTAATAAGTTAATTCGCAGCGAATATATTTGACTCCAATCAAATTTTAATTTTGAAATTTTGGGGGAATCAGCCAATCGAATTTTTGAATCCCTTTGCTCATTTTTCTTTTTCCTTAAATCAGGAGATTTTTGGGGTTTATTTTCCCTTCAGAGTACAAGGAGGGGGGGTAGGTTTTGGTCAAGAGTAAGGGGATTTTCCCAAAAACGGGGAATTTCCAGAGTAAAAGTGGGAGTGGGGCAGGATAGGGGGATTTACATCCCAAATACAAGTGTAGTGGCAGAAAAGTGTTTAAAATCCCAGATGTAGTGGGGGTTTAGGGGTAGATGATATCAGACCCATACAGAGTGAAGTAGTCAGAAGTAGTATGGGCCCTGGTTTCCAAACGCCCAGTGCGTAAGTTTATGCCTTATACAGACCGCATTTGAATTTGGGCATTGGGGCAGGAACATTCATACCCTGGGGCCCGCAAAAGGGGTGCAGTGGTTTTTTGGGAAAAATTTTCCCGTACAGCCCATCATAAAAGAGTGGAAATTGGGCAGGAACATGTCATATACAGCCCCCGTGTACAGAGTGCCGTGGTCAGGAGTTTAAAATTTAAAAAACGCCTTTTAACAGACGCATTGCCAAAGAAAAAATCATATACAGCCCTTCTGTACCTACATCACTTCCCCTTTTTTACCCAACATCACTTTCCCTTTCCCGTTCCTGACAAAACACTTTTTCCCCCCTCTGTACCCCGAAATAAAAACCCGGGCTGTAAACCTGAACAATCACTTCCTGCTGGGTAGAAGGGGGGGTCACACCGGGGGAAGCTCAAAAAAGGAATTTCAGCTCCAAAAATTCTCCATATTTTTAACCTTTGTTTTTTTCCAAAAGTTCTCCCCCTTTATCCCTTTTCCCCTGACTGGTTTTGGGTTCCCCGACTCTTTTAAAAGGGGCATTTAGGGGATGGGCCCCCGGAACTTTCTCTGGGTTCCCCTCACCCGGGACTGCCAATTAAAAAAAACCCGCCCCAGCTTGGGGGGGCCCTCATCTCCTTTTCCTTTCAGTGAAAGTATAATTCCCGGAAAAAATCACAGAGAGGTATGGGGGTGGGATCAGATAATAACCCCCACCACCCGGGGCCCCCAATGCTTTGGGGGGGGAAAACTTTAATTTTCACTTACCCCCAACAATGGAGCTTATTTTAAACTCACTGAAAAAACCAACAATGGGGCTTTATTTTTTTCTCACTGACACCAACAATGGGGGTTATTTTTTCCCCACTGACACCAACAAGGGGGTTATTTTTTTCCCAATGATGGATTCAAGGAAATCATGCCCACCCGGGACTGGAAACTGGAGTGAGAAACCTTGATTTTCAGAGAAAGAATGAAGAGGGGGGGAGCTTTTTTCCCCGAAATTTTCAACCCGTTGACAAATTTATGGACCGGGGTCTGAAAACCCGTGGGAAAAAATATCTGGTTGGGTTTTAAAGTTGGCTGGAAATCAGGTGGGGGCACCCCCCCTAACCGATGACTCCCCTTTTTCTTTTCGGCAAATTTTTTCCCCCCTCCCCCCACAAACTGAATTCCACAAAAGAATTGTCACAATTACAAATTGTGGGAAAAAACCCCTCAGAATGTCTCTGAGAAGAAAAAGATATTTTTTTTTTCTTCTCTCCAACTCAGACTATATTTGTCTTAGGGGCCCTTTAAAAAATCCCCAAAAAATTTCCCCATCCCTGTCAGGTCTGAGCTCCCCAAACCGGATACAAACAAACCATTCTCCACCCCACATTTTTTGGGTTTTAAATTGATACAGGGAAATTTAGGGAAAGGGAGGACAAACCCCCCCCAAAAATGGGAAAACTGTCCTATTTTCCTGCACCCCGGGCAAATGAACCAAGTACCACCTTCCCAGCCCCATCAATGAACCCCTGTGGAGGCCCTCTTGTATGTAACTCTGGATTCAACAAACCAGCGCCCGGCCATTTTAGAACCCTTAAACCCTTGTTTTAAACACTGGGGGGGGGAACAAACATCTCTCAAAGGAAAGGGGCTCTGGGGAGTCAACCGAAACCCAAACTTTTATCATACATAAGTTTCCATCCTCCCCATCACTTCCCAAATTTTTTTTCTGGGGCAAAACCTTTATAAATATCCCGACGATTTAAAAATCCCAGGATTTTAAAAATGAAAACACAATGTCCCCAAGGGGGTCTATAAAAAAATTTTTATCCGGACACAAATCCCCTTGTAAAAAAGATTTTTTTAATATGAACAGCGGGCGTTTAAGTGGGATCCCCATTATATTCAGGGCGGGGAAAAAGTAAAAATTTTTTATTTTTTTCGAAAAACCCTTTGATAATAAATTACATTTAATGCCAAAAAATTAAAATTTACTGTAATTTTTAACTTTAAAAAAAACCTTTCATAAATCATTGCACTAATATTTTTTAAAAAAATAAAAATCATAAAACAAACCGAACTACCAAAAAAATTTAAACCTCTTGGTGTCTTTCTGTTGTGAAGAAATATATAAAAAAATTTGGGGGTTTTAAAATAAATTTTAAGGGAAAAAATGGTTTTTTTTAAAAAAATGTAAAAACCCAAAAAAATTAAAAAAGTCCCCCCAGGACTCCTGGACCCCTTCATTTCCACACAGTCTCCAGGGAAACCCGGGAAAACCCCAGAAAAAACCAAAGGTCCCCCGAAATTTTCCCCCCCAGCTGGGATGTTCCCCCCCGGTTGGGGGGGGCCCCCCCACAGTAGAAGAACAAACTGCACCTACTTTCAATTTTTTTTTTATTGGGTTTTGTCCCGAAACAGGATGGGTCATTTCTCCCTGACCCGGTATGACGCCCCACGAGGTAAACGTGGGGTTTCAGGGATTGAGCCCCGGGGCCACTGTAAAGGGAGGGCTTTGACAGGCTGAAGGGAGCGGGGCTGGGAACCCCGGGACCCCCGTGCCTAAACCCGGTGTAAATTTTAAATGCCAGCATTGCACCCCCGGGGGCTTTGGGCCCCCCCATTTAAAAAGGGGGCCCAAAAAGATACCATCAGCTGGTGTCCCCCTTTCCACCCCCAACCCCCCATAACTGGGAAAGGACAAAAATTTGGGGGGTTGATTTTTAGAAAAGAACCCAGACCACGGGATTGTGGGGAAAGAAAAATTTTAAAATTTAACTTTTTTAATTGGGCAAATTTTAACAACAAAAAAAAGAGAAAAAAATTGTTTTAACA
>CATNWA010003155.1:0-19775 GCA_951230385.1 Staurois parvus
TTTAAAAGTTGGGAAACTGCCGGGAAGGGAGTGGGGTTTGGTAAAAAAAATCCTTAAAAAGGAATAAAGCACCGGGGGGACGGGTCTTGAAGAAAAGGTGGGAAATTTGGAATACCACCCCCGGGGCCCTGGCCGGGGAGAGTGGCCCCCCGAGGGGGCATGAAAAGGGGGCCACTTCGGGCGGGGAAAAAAGGGCATACAAAGTGGTACAAAATTTCGTATATTGTCCGAATTGGACGGAATTTGTCCAAAAAGTGTGGGCCGAAGGTTTCCGAACAGGTTTAGGTGGGCGAAGCCTCCGAACGAGAGCCCCCCAAATTTAAGGAAATTTAAAAAGCTGCGCCATTGGAGTATACAATATTTTATTAACCCTCTTGGGTTGGCCCGCCCGTGAGGGGTTTTCCAAATTTTATGGGTGGGGGTAGGGGGAATGGGGCCCCTTTTTAAAAAAGTTCTCCCTGGGGAACCTAACCCTGACCCAAAACGGCAGAGTCACTGCCCCCCCCAGTGTGCCAAAACCCCTTTTCCCCGGCGTTTGGGGTTTCCCCCAAAGCGGGGTTCATTCCGAGCAAGGGGGCTTGCTTTCCCAACCCCAAAGATTAATATTTACTTTTCCATTTATGGGGGTTGAGGGAATTTTAAACAACCGGGATCACCCACAGGGGAAAGGGGGGCCGGAAAGTTTTAAAAGGGGGCCCTGTTAATTGCCCGTAAACCCGGAAAAAAACCGAAAATACCTGGCCCAAAAAACCCCCCAAAAAACCCCCAAAAATTTTAAAATTGTTCATAAAACACCACCCGGGAAAAACCCAATAAGTGGCCCGTTGGGCTACCAAAGGAAGTTCCAAAAAAATTTCCTTTTGGAAAAGGAAGGGCCCCAGGGCAGCTGACTCTGGGTAAGCACCCCCGACAAAGTAGGATGGTTTAAATTGGGGGTGGGCAACAGAAAAAGCAAACACCAAAGCCCTAGGGAAAACACCCCAAAACCCAAGACCCCCCTAGTCGTCAGCACCCCATGGTACATTACCACACACTGTTCCGGAAGATGTGCTACCACCCCGGGAGGGGTAGGGTCATGGTGCTATACCAACTACAGAGAACCCAGTCCTTCGCAGGTCGGAGCGCTCCCCTGGCAGGTGTTCCCCCTCAGCGCTATGCAGCAGATGAGTTTATTTGGTAGTGTTGTGGGGGACGCCAATATTTTAGTGAGGTGGCATGTAAGGGTGTGGAGGCATGGAAATACTGATGTGTAATGTTGAACTGTAATATGCCTGCAATATGCTCTTTGGTCAGTAGATGGCAGCAAAGTACAAGAATCGATTTTGCAGTGACATTTGCTAAGACAAAATAAATGCTTATTTACCCTATAAAGTTTAGTGAATGCTAATTTAGGGGCCGCGTAGGACCCTCAGAAGGGTCATAGTGAACTGTAAATGCAGGTTTGAGGCTGCAATTAAGAAATTACTTACTGCATCACAAACTCTCTGGGAAGGGGAGGAGTTCCTGTGCAGAGGAGGAAGTGAGGGAGTCGGTGTCTGGCTGGTGTATGCTGAGGACGTCTGGATAATCTGTGTGGGGCCTGGAAGAGGATTTACGGCTCACAGTGGAGTCTGACGACGGCACCTAGGGAAGATTCACTGCAACGAGACCGGGAAACAAGTGACTGTATGGTCCGGTTCTGGAGAGTGGATCAGGAAAAAGCACCAAGAGCCTGCCAAGGAACTGTAAGTGCAGCTTTGCCGCAGCACATCACACCACACGTGGTCAGTGACATTCTGGATATACCAGAAAGCTACAAGAGACACACTCCGCTTTCCTTTGGATTATAAAATAGTATTGCGCAATACTTAGGGTGCACCCCAACGTTATATCTTGCTCAGGAACATTCAGGCGCAGTCAGGCTGCATTCTGGACATTGGGGAAAAGTCTGCAAGTACGGGGTTAGTGTTAGACAGTATTATTCTTACTGTATGGTTATGCGCTGTTATCATTCTGTTTACGTATGCTCAGCTACATGATCACTATAACTGGTCAGTAAACGTAATTGTTGTAAAAGGATCAAGGGGAGAGCGGATATAGTGAATTTAGGTTCTGGGGGAGAGCGGCTATGGTGAATACAGTGTCCGGTGGGAGGTGGATATAGTGAATGCGGGGGGTCCAGGGAGAACGAGATAGTGAATGCTGGGTCCAGGGAGAGCGGATATAGTGAATGCGGGGTCCAGTGACAGCGGATATAGTGAATGCAGGGTCCGGGGAGAGCAGAGCGTATATAGTGAATGTGGGATCCGGGGAGGGTGGATATAGTGAATGCGGGGGTCTGGGGAGAGCGGATATAGTGAATGCAGGGTCCGGGGAGAGCAGATATAGTGAATGTGGGATCCGGGGAGGGTGGATATAGTGAATGCGGGGTCCGGGGAGAGCAGATATAGTGAATGCGGGGTCTGCGGAGAGCGGATATAGTGAATGCGGGGTCCGGGGAGAGCGGATATAGTGAATTCAGGGTCCAGGGAGAGCGGATATAACGAATTTAGGTTCTGGGGAGAGCGGATATACTGAATGAAGGATCTGGGGAGAGCAGATATAGTGAATGCGGGGTCCAGGGACAGTGGATATGGTGAATACAGTGTCCCGGGTGGGAGGTGGATATAGTGAATGTGGGGTCCAGGGGGAACGGATATAGTAGTGAATAGAGTGTCTGGGGGGGAGAGCGTGTATAGTGAATGCTGGGTCCGGGGGGGGAGAGCGGATATAGTGAATTTAGGTTCTGGGGAGAGCGGATATAGTGAATGCGGGGGTCGGGGGAGAGCGGATATAGTGAATGTGGGGTCCGGGGAGAGCGGATATAGTGAATGAGGGGTTAGGGGAGAGTGGATATAGTGAATGCGGGGGTCCGGGGAGAGCAGATATAGTGAATGAGAGATTAGAGGAGAGCAAAAATAGTGAATGCGGGGGTCAGGGGGAGAGCGGATATAGTGAATGCGGGGTCTGGGGAGAGCGGATAAAGTGAATGCGGGGTCCGGGGGAGAGCAGATATAGTGAATGCGGGGTCCGGGCAGAGCGAATATAGTGCATGCGGGGTCTGGGGAGAGTGGAAATAGTGAATGAGGGGTTAGGGGAGAGCGGATATAGTGAATGAGGGGTTCGGGAGAGAGCGGATATAGTGAATGCAGGGTTAGGGGAGAGCGGATATAGTGAATGAGGGGTTCGGAGAGAGCGGATATAGTGAATGCAGGATCTGGGGAGTGCGGGATATAGTGAATGCAGGGTCCGGGGAGAGCAGATATAGTGAATGAGGGATTAGGGGAGAGCGGATATAGTGAATGCGGGGTCCGGGGAGAGCGGATATAGTGAATGAGGGATTAGGGGAGAGCGGATATAGTGAATGCGGGGTCTGGGGAGAGCAGATATAGTGAATGCGGGGTCCCGGGGAGAGCAGATATAGTGAATGCGGGGTCCGGGGAGAGCAGATATAATGAATGCAGGATCTGGGGAGTGCGGATATAGTGAATGCAGGGTCCGGGGAGAGCGGATATAGTGAATGCGGGGTCCGGGGAGAGAGGATATAGTGAATGCGGGGTCCGGGGAGAGAGGATATAGTGAATGCGGGGTCCGGGGAGAGCGGATATAGTGAATGCAGGATCTGGGGAGAGCGGATATAGTGAATGCAGGATCTGGGGAGTGCGGATATAGTGAATGCAGGGTCCGGGGAGAGCGGATATAGTGAATGCGGGGTCCGGGGAGAGAGAGGATATAGTGAATGCGGGGTCCGGGGAGAGAGGATATAGTGAATGCGGGGTCCGGGGAGAGCGGATATAGTGAATGAGGGATTAGGGGAGAGCGGATATAGTGAATGCGGGGTCCGGGGGAGAGTGGATATAGTGAATGCGGGGTCCGGGGAGAGCGGATATAGTGAATGCAGGATCTGGGGAGAGCGGATATAGTGAATGCTGGATTAGGGGAGAGCGGATATAGTGAATGAGGGGTTTGGGGAGAGCGGATATAGTGAATGCAGGATCTGGGGAGTGCGGATATAGTGAATGCAGGATCTGGGGAGAGCGGATATAGTGAATGAGGGGCTAGTGGAGAGCGGATATAGTGAATGAGGGGTTAGGGGAGAGCGGATATAGTGAATGAGGGGCTAGTGGAGAGCGGATATAGTGAATGAGGGGTTAGTGGAGAGCAGATATAGTGAATGCGGGGTCCGGGAGAGCGGATATAGTGAATGCGGGGTCCGGGGAGAACGGATATAGTGAATGCGGGGTTCGGGGGAGAGCAAATATAGTGAATGCGGGGTCCGGGGAGAGCAGATATAGTGAATGCGGGGTCCGAGGAGAGTGGATATAGTGAATGCGGGGTCCGGGAGAGTGGAAATAGTGAATGCAGGGTTAGGGGAGAGCAGATATAGTGAATGAGGGATTAGGGGAGAGCGGGATATAGTGAATGAGGGGTTTAGTGGGGGGGGGGAGAGCGCGGATATAGTGAATGCAGGATCTGGGGAGTGCGGATATAGTGAATGCAGGATACGGGGAGAGCGGATATAGTGAATGCGGAGTCCAGGGAGAGAGGATATAGTGAATGCGGGGTCTGGAGAGAGCGAATATAGTGAATGCGGGATCTGGGGAGAGCGGATATAGTGAATGCGGGGTCTGGAGAGAGCGGGGATATAGTGAATGCGTGGTCCGGGGAGAGCGGATATAGTGAATGCGGGGTCCGGGGAGAGCGTATATATAGTGAATGCGGGATCTGAGGAGAGCGGATATAGTGAATGCGGGATCTGGGGAGAGCGGATATAGTGAATGCAGGATCTGGGGAGAGCGGATATAGTGAATGCGGGGTCCGGGGGGAGAGCGGATATAGTGAATGCGGGGTCCGGGGAGAGTGGATATAGTGAATGCAGGATCTGGGGAGAGCGGACATAGTGAATGCAGGATACAGGGAGAGTGGATATTGTGAATGTGGGGTCTAGGGAGAGCGGATATAGTGAATGCGGGGTTCGGGGGGAGAGTAAATATAGTGAATGCGGGGTCTGGGGAGAGCGGATATAGTGAATACAGTTTCCGGGGGGGAGGTGGATATAATGAATGCGGTGTTCGGGTAGAACGGATATAGTGAATGCGGGGTCCGGGGGTAGAGCGTATATAGTGAATGCGGGGTCCGGGGGAGAGCGGATATAGTGAATGCGGGGTCCGGGTAGATCGGATATAGTGAATGCGGGGGGTCCGGGGAGAGCGGATATAGTGAATGCAGGGTCCGGGGAGAGCGGATATAGTGAATGCAGTGTTCGGGTAGAGCGGATATAGTGAATGCAGTGTTCGGGTAGAGTGGATATAGTGAATGCGGGGTCCGGGGAGAGCGGATATAGTGAATGCGGGGTCCGGGGAGAGCGGATATAGTGAATGCGGGGTCCGGGGAGAGCGGATATATTGAATGCGGGGTCCGGGTAGAGCGGATATAATGAATGCGGGGTCCGGGTAGAGCGGATATAATGAATGCAGGGTCCGGGGAGAGCGGATATAATGAATGCAGGGTCCGGGTAGAGCGGATATAATGAATGCGGGGGTCCGTGGAGAGCGGATATAATGAATGCAGTGTTCGGGTAGAGCGGATATAGTGAATGCGGGGTCCGGGTAGAGCGGATATAATGAATGCGGGGGTCCGGGGAGAGCGGATATAGTGAATGCAGGGTCCGGGGAGAGCGGATATAATGAATGCAGGGTCCGGGGAGAGCGGATATAATGAATGCAGTGTTCGGGTAGAGCGGATATAGTGAATGCAGTGTTCGGGTAGAGCGGATATAGTGAATGCGGGGTCCGAGGGGGTGGGAGAACTGTTTAAAGTGTATATTTGAATACTTCTGAAAATGTTGCTCTATTAAAAAATGAATAAACAAAACTAGACTAAAATGATTCTGTGACGGAAGCGTAGGCAGGACAGAACGCGCAGAGAAGATGGGGAACACACACAAAGCTTTATTGAAAGAACAAAATGACAGACACTCAATGGGGAAATGGCAGGGAGGGTGATGTGTGTGAGCAAACTAGGGACGATTCCAGGCACGGGGGTGTTTTTCTCCGGCAGGTTGGCTTGTGCGGTCTTCCCCCTTTTGAACTGGGGTCTTCGGCAGCAGGCAAACAATCTTCCCCCTAGGCTTGGGGGGTCCCAGGCAGAGCCTGATCATGAGGGTCCCCACCTCAGCTGAGCTTCCTCTGTGACTGCACAGCGGATTGGTGTCTCGGTCAACAGTCGGGCAACCTACCCCTGGGCAGGGGTCTCGGGCAACAGGCAGGCAATCTCCCCCCTAGCCTTGGGATGTCCCAGGCAGAGCCTGGTCACGAGGGTCCCGCCTCAGCCGAGCTCCCTCCTTGACTGCACAGCGGATTGGAGACTCGGGCAACAGGTGGGCAACCTACCCCTGGACAGGGGTCTCGGGGACTCAACGGGACCCTAGCTGTGGAGTCTCGCCTAGCACAGCCCCCACCCAGCTTTCCAGGGACATCGGGGTCACGGGGACTCAATAGGACTCTAGCTGTGGAGTCTGGCCTAGCACAGCTTTTAGGGTCATCGGTGCGCACAACAGGGACCGTTGAGGACACGGGGAGGGGTGGTCAGTGCGCACAACAGCAGGGACAGTTCAGGACAGGGGGAAGGTCGGTGCACCTAACAGGAACAGTTCAGGACACGGGTGGTCGGTGCACACAGCAGGGACAGTTCAGGACACACGGGTGGTCGGTGCACACAGCAGGGACAGTTCAGGACACGGGTGGTCGGTGCACACAGCAGGGACAGTTCAGGACACGGGTGGTCGGTGCACACAGCAGGGACAGTTCAGGACATGGGGGTGGTTGGTGCGCCCAACAGGAACTGTTCAGGACACGGGTGGTTGGTGCACACAGCAGGGACAGTTCAGGACATGGGGGGTAGTTGGTGCGCCCAACAGGAACTGTTCAGGACACGGGTGGTTGGTGCACACAACAGGGACAGTTCAGGACACGGGTGGTCGGTGCACACAGCAGGGACAGTTCAGGATACGGGTGGTCGGTGCACACAGCAGGGACAGTTCAGGACACGGGTGATAGGTGCGCACAGCAGGGACAGTTCAGGACATGGGGGGGTTGGTGCACACTACAGGGACAGTTCAGGACACGGGGAGGTCGGTGCGCACAACAGGGACAGTTCAGGACACAGGTAGTCTATGCGCACACCACAGGAAGTTCATGGCTTCTAGGGACACTTACGGCAAGTGACTTGCAGACGCTCAGCAGCAAGCGGCTTCTAGGGAGGTGGGCGACTTGTGGACGCTCAGCAGCAGGCAGCTTCCAGGGACCCTCACAGCAGCCGACTCCTCCAGGGACCTAGCGATCAGCAGCAGGGGCCCTCACAGCAGCTGGCTCCTCCAGGGGCCCAGCGATCAGAAGGCAGGGGCCCTCACCATGGCCAGCTTCTCCAGGGGCCCAGCAATCAGAAGGCAGGGGCCCTCACAGCAGCTGGATTCTCCAGGGCCCAGTGACCAGCAGGCAGGGGCCCTCACAGTGGCCAGGAACAGCAGCGGAGTAGCATTGCCGCAGGTTCTGACCTTGGAAGAGGGGGCTCATGCAGAGCTGCGGAGACTCCCACCCTGGGACATTTAGCGGAGGGAGCAAGATGATTCCAGCAGTGTGTACAGGAACAAAGAGAGAGGGCTGCTTCCTGTGCCAGTCTTTTTAAAGCCATGTGGGACGCTGCTAGGTTGCCTCTGCAATGGCCTGCCCAGCACTGTTCATGGAAGCTACAAGGACAGAGGAATGTGCAAGAGGGGAGGGAGGGGTGGAGGGATATGGCTGAGTCACAGCAGGCAAAGGGGGGTGGGGGAAGCATGGGCACTCCATGACAGGATCATTTTAATTTAACAAATGCAATGAAACAAAATGTTATAATAAATGTGATTCTTGTGAGCTACTATGGTGTATTTTATATTGTCTTTTATAAATAAATAAATTATTATAACTATTTTAAATAAAGTTATACAATTAAATTGAATATGTGGTTCGCCTACACCTTACACACACCCATACCAATGTGTCTATGACAAATTAACAAACCAATATGTGTCGCGCTCCACTAACAATATACATAAAACAATAAGTGCAAAACCATATAATAAGTGTAAAATGCCATATTTTCTCGATATTTTGTTAACTTGTATTGGTGAGAAAAGTTCAAAATAGAAAGTCCTTCCAACTCTTGCATAAACTCAAAAATTGATTTAATAATCATATTACATAAAATTAGAAATAAAATATTGGAATACAGAATGTTTAGATAATGTCCAAAAAATGTAGTTATGTTCTAAAGATAAAAATTGTATGTAATTGTGTGTGTATAGTATGGTGTGAATTTGCAGGCTCCCTTAGCCTTGCTTCTAAAAAAGTGTGCCTAAAAAGTCTTTGTTCTGCTCTATAAGAAGCAGTTCAGCCCCCACCTTCTCCTAAAAGTGGTGTGGTTTTCCTTTCTGTATCTTGTAGTCCCACAACGATATTTGGCAACAGATGTATACACCCCGTTCTAAATTATTATACAAATTCTATTTAAGTGTCACAAAGATGAAATATTTTGTTTTTCAGTTTAACTCATGGATGGCATTGTGTGTCAGGGCTCTTTTGATCACTGAAAACAATCTCGGACACTTGTGATAATTAGATTGGCCGGTGAGCCCAATTTAAGGAAAAACTACTAAAGGACGGCGTTCCCCATTATTAAGCAGAGCGCCATTTTCCAGCAATATGGGGAAGAAAAAGGATCTCTCTGCTGCCGAAAAGAGTGAAATAGTTTGATGCCTTGGACGAGGGATGAAAACATTCGATATTTCACGAAAACTTCAACGTGATCATCGCACTATTAAGAGATGGGAACAGAGCTGGTTGGCCCCTTTAGAGCCCCCGAAGGTGTAAAGATGACCTCTGCAAAGTATGTGGAGTTTATGACTGACCACTCTCTTCCCTGGTACAGAAGGAAGAACTATGCTTTCCGTAAAAAAAAATCATCTTCATGCATGACAATGCGCCATCTCATGCTGCAAAGAATACCTCTGCATCAATGGCTGCTATGGGGATAAAAGGAGAGAAAGTCATGGTGTGGCCTCCATCCTCCCCTGACCTCAATCCTATGGAGAACCTTTGGAGCATCCTCAAGCAAAAGATCTATGAGGGTGGGAGGCAGTTTACATCCAAACAGCAGCTCTGGGAGGCGATTCTGACATCTTCTGACAAATTCAAGCAGAAACTGTCCAAAAACTCCCAAGTTCAATGGATGCGAGACTTGTGATCTGCTATCAGATAAGGGCTCCTATGTTACAATGTAACGTGACCGCTTCAAATGTTTACAAAGTTACAATGTTGGGAAAAGTTTGACTGAAATAGCTTTTGATTTCAGTAAATATGCTGCAAACACAACAAATGACAATTCTCAGTTCTTTACAACCTAGAAAGTGTTCTGAAACTTCCTGTGCGGAATAATTTGGAACAGTGCATTGTAAGTTTTTTATGTTTACAAAAAATTCTGTTATCAACTATTAAGAGTACAATTCAAATTTTATTGAACAAACCTCCTAATGATAACATGAGAATTATGCTGACTGTTATTTACATCAATTATTTAGGGAAATTAGAAAAATATCATTTGCATAATAATTTGGAACACGGTGTAGAACAAACCCTCAGTCTTCTCCCCTCCCCTAGGAGAGAGTCTGAAATCCAATCCTTGGAACCTCTAGACAAATCCACGGACATTCCATCAATCAGGGGGGATGGTAGGTTACAAATATACACTAGATTATATATACCGTATTTTTCGCTCCATAAGACGCACCTAAGTTTTAGAAAACAGGAAAAAAAATATTCTGAACCAATGGACTGCAGACATAGTACAGGAGATGACCAGAGACTGCGGACACAGTACAGGAGGTGACCAGAGACTGCGGACACAGTACAGGAGGTGACCAGAGACTGCGGACACAGTACAGGAGATGACCAGAGATTGCAGACATAGTACAGGAGATGACCAGAGACTGAGGACATAGTACAGGAGATGACCAGAGACTGAGGACATAGTACAGGAGATGACCAGAGACTGCGGACATAGTACAGGAGATGACCAGAGACTGCAGACACAGTACAGGAGATGACCAGAGACTGCAGACACAGTACAGGAGATGACCAGAGACTGCGGACATAGTACAGGAGATGACCAGAGACTGCGGACACAGTACAGGAGATGACCAGAGACTGCGGACACAGTACAGGAGATGACCAGAGACTGCAGACATAGTACAGGAGATGACCAGAGACTGCGGACATAGTACAGGAGATGACCAGAGACTGCAGACACAGTACAGGAGATGACCAGAGACTGCGGACATAGTACAGGAGATGACCAGAGACTGCAGACACAGTACAGGAGATGACCAGAGACTGCAGACATAGTACAGGAGATGACCAGAGACTGCAGACATGGTACAGGAGATGACCAGAGACTGCGGACACGGTACAGGAGAAGGCCAGAGACTGCGGACACGGTACAGGAGATGACCAGAGACTGCGGACACGGTACAGGAGATGACCAGAGACTGCGGACACGGTACAGGAGAAGGCCAGAGACTGCGGACACGGTACAGGAGACGGCCAGAGACTGCGGACACGGTACAGGAGACGACCAGAGACTGCGGACACGGTACAGGAGATGACCAGAGACTGCGGACACGGTACAGGAGACGGCCAGAGACTGCGGACACGGTACAGGAGAAGGCCAGAGACTGCGGACACGGTACAGGAGAAGGCCAGAGACTGCGGACACGGTACAGAAGAAGGCCAGAGACTGCGGACATAGTACAGGGGATGACCAGAGACTGCGGACACGGTACAGGAGATGACCAGAGACTGCAGACACGGTACAGGAGATGACCAGAGACTGCAGACACGGTACAGGAGATGACCAGAGACTGCGGACACGGTACAGGAGAAGGCCAGAGACTGCGGACACGGTACAGGAGACGGCCAGAGACTGCGGACACGGTACAGGAGACGACCAGAGACTGCGGACACGGTACAGGAGACGGCCAGAGACTGCGGACACGGTACAGGAGACGGCCAGAGACTGCGGACACGGTACAGGGGACGGCCAGAGACTGCGGACACGGTACAGGGGACGGCCAGAGACTGCGGACACGGTACAGGGGACGGCCAGAGACTGCGGACACGGTACAGGGGACGACCAGAGACTGCGGACACGGTACAGGAGATGGCCAGAGACTGCGGACATTGTACAGGAGATGAACAGAGACTGCGGACGCAGTACAGGAGATGACCAGAGACTGCGGACATAGTACAGGAGATGACCAGAGACTGCGGACGCAGTACAGGGGACGATCAGAGACTGCGGACACAGTACAGGGGACGATCAGAGACTGCGGACACAGTACAGGGGACGACCAGAGACTGCGGACACAGTACAGGGAAAATACCAGGGACATAGTACAAATGACCAGAGACTGCAGACAGTGCAGGGGATGACCAGAAACTGCGGACCTTTGGGGACGGAGGGGAGCGGGTACCTGAATTTGACAGGTACCCACTCTCACTTCCGCGGAGTTGTCCTTCCCTTTTCTTCCCGAGCCGGCTTCTGTGACAGCCGGTTTCCCACTGCGCATGCGCGAGAAGCGCTGCACTTTGTGAATGGCTCAGCGTCTTCTGGGACCTCTCATGTGTCCCAGAAGACGCCGGACCATTCAAAAAGCGCAGCGCTTCTCACGCATGCGCAGTGGGCACCCGGCTGTCACAGAAGCACAGCGCTGGACCGAGGAACAGGTAAGGAGAGAACAGCTTAGCGGCCGACCCGGTATTCTGACACAGTGGCAGTGGCGGAAATACAGGAGGACTGGCTGCTCCATATTCGTTCCATAAGACGCACTGACATTTTCCCACTTTTTTTTTGGGGGGGGGGAGTGCGTCTTATGGAGCGAAAAATACGGTAATCTCCCAAAAGTAATGTTAATATAAAAGTTTTATCATATATAAATATCGTAATCAAGAAATATTACAGTATACATCAGGGGGTGGACTGACCATTGGGGAACTCGGGCACTGCCCGAGGGCCCAGGGTCAATAGGGGGTCCCATGAGATGTCTCTGGTACCTTTCATAGGCTTTTTTGGGTGTGGATTGAGTGTGGGTGAGGACACAGGCCCCATGATCCCCTATTGCCTGGGGGCCCCATGAGTTGTCAGTCCGCCTGCGACAGACAGCATAACAAAGTGGTGCTAGCGTCTCTACTGGCATCTGGCTTCTTTTTTTTCTTCTACTCTGTGATATCTCTCCTTCTTTTCTATCTTTGTCTCTTTTTATTTCCCCCCACCTTTTTTTTCTCATTCTTTCCCTCTTCTCTTCCCTTTTCCTCCTTTATTTATTTTATTTTTTTCCCCACCCTAATCATGAGAAGTCCCTTGGCTGCTACTTTTCTTTGCTTATGTTCATTCAATGCCCTTGGCTTGAATGAACCTTCCAAAAGGTCTCAGATCCTGTATGAGTTTATCAAGTCCAAGGTTGAGGAAATCATTTTTCTGGAGATCCACATTTGTTTGGACCATATTCCTTTCCTGAAGAATAGGTACTATGCCAAATGGTTCCATAGTACTTATCCTCACTCGAAATCCATGGGGGTGGCAATTGCCTTTCATTAATCTATAAATTATACCATCCTGGATTCCTGTTTTGGACCCTGGGGGCCAATATCTGTTTTTGAAAATATCCTTACCAGCGAGACATACACCTTGACTAATATGTACATTCCTAATCAGGAACAAATAGCCCACACTATTCAATACCTCCATAAATTGATGGAATTTGCCAAAGGGGTTGTCCTCCTTGATGGAGACTAATTGTTTCCTTAACCCCATTGTAGATACTTCATCAGGTAAGAGCTCTATCTCATATTCCCAGGTTAATAGGCTGAAAAGAGTACTCATCCAATATAACCTGATAGATGTTTGGAGAATTATCCATCCTACCGATAGAGATTACTGCATTTATTCCACTATCTATGATTCTTACTCCCGCCTAGATTTGTTTCTTGTGAGCCATTTCACCCTAACATTCCACCCACAAAGTAGGATTGGTAACACATTGTGTTCAGACCATGTGTCATTGTATTTGTCCCTATCTTTACCTGACCTATCTGACCATGAATGGATGTGGAGACTCAATGACTATTTGTTGCAAGAAGAAGCATGCTCTATAAAAAAATACGGACTACTATCATCCATTTCCTCTCTGTCCATCAGTCGTACATCACCTCTGCCCCCATCTAATGGGAGGCCCAAAAATGTGTACTTTGAGGGGCTTCATTAAACATGGCTCTAGGCTAAAGAACGAACACCTTGCCCAAGGTAAAGAGCTTATTCTCCGTATCTCTGATCTTGAATGATCTCATAAACGATGCCCCCGACCACTCAAATGGTGTTATTGAATGCTCACCTTAGTCTTTTGCAACTTTTTGAGCAACAAACTCTATAAATCAAAGACAAACTCCATAAATTATTCTATGTTGAGGCTAACAAACCAGGTAGGATGCTGGCCAAGGCCCTCCATGCCAAGAATAGCCTTGCATCTATTTTCAAGCTTAAACGTCCTGATGGCCAGCTTGTCCATCATCTCAAAGATATTACTGGGCTACTCCGCTCACTTTATGACGCACTTTACAACCTGCCAGAATACACCCCTTTTCAATCCAAACTCAATGAGTACATTGCCGCCACTGCGCTCCCAACCATCCCTGCCTCTGTGGTACAAGAATTGGAGCAGCCTTTTTTAGAAGATGAATTGTGATTATCTCAATCTAATAAAAGCCCAGACCCGGACGGCTACACTTCTCATTTCTAAAAAATCTTTCAAGACTCTCTTCTCCCGCTTCTCACAAAAACTTTTAATGTGGTCTCCTCTATTACCTCTTTCCCACAACAAGCCCTCAAGGCCTATATCGCTGTCCTACCTAAGCCTGGAAAGGACCCGACTCTCTGTGGTAGCTTCTGTCCTATTTTGTTAACTAACGTTTGACATGCCCTTGTACTCTAAATTACTGACCAATCGCCTCATGCCCTTTATCCCTAATTTGATACACTTAGACCAAGTGGGAATTACCCCCCGAAAGGGAAGCCAGTGGTAATATTCTTAAAACAGTCATGCTAAATGGAATATGGCCAAAAATGCCACATTCCCACCTGTTTTATTTCAGGTGGATGCTGAAAAGGAGTTTTGATCTAGTCCATTGGAAGTGTCTTGAGGGTACCATTTGGCAAGCGGGCCTTGAACCCAATATGCTGAATAAAATTCTGGCATTATATAATGAACCAACAGCGAGGATATGGTCTAGTAACCTTTCGGATTCAATATGAATACGCAATGGTACCTGACAGGGATGCCCCCCTTGCCTTTACTATATACTTACTATGAAGCATCTTGCTTTTTTTTCCGACAGTAAATAAGGTCATCCACAATTTAATTTGGCAACATAAGAGACCCAGATTAGTCCCGCTACTCTGTCCTTACCTAAACATAAGGGAGGGGTTGCCCTACCCCACCTTTTGTCATACTTTTATGTGACTTCGCTTCTTCGGATAGTTGATTGGTATCATAGTAAATCCTCTAAGCTTTGGACTCTTCTAGAATATGACCTGATCTCCACCCTGATCTCACATCCTTACCATGGACAGATCTTACCCACAGGCCTCCTACTGACCATTTGCTTCTCGTAACCTCTAACACGTTACGAATCTGGGATAAGTATTTTACCAGAGGCCTACTCTCATCACAACTGAGCCCCTCGATCCCGCTCTTTGGAACACATCTCTTTCCCCCTCCGACTTTTACTGGCTCTAAATCCTTTTTTGGCAAAAATCAGATGCCCCGCTTCTATGCAATACGCTCCACAATGGAAATCAAATTCCACTTTCCCGAATACTTTCTTCATGTCATAGTCCTTCAGGGGCGTGGCTTGAACACACTCAATTGACACATTTTCTAGGTAGGCTTCAGAGTACAGATACTTTAACCAGACCATTTACAGAGTTTGAGTCAATGCTGTCCCAGTCCACAAGACCAGACCGCTCAGTTTCTTAGATTTACCACATCCTCTTAAGATCCTGTCATCCAGATCCATCACCATTCTTTTCTAAATGGGAATGGAACTGAATGCACTACCTGATGACGTGGAATGGGCCAAAACACTGCTTGTCTTTAAACTTCCTATATCATCCCATGCCCAAGAACATAAACTGCCGTGTTGTGTCTCTGCAGTACCGATGCCCTACTCTCCTACATAGAATAGACCCTACCATACCAGATACATGTTGGGGATGCTTACAGGCCCCTGGCACCATAACACATATTTAAGGCAGTTGCCCCATGTATTACTCCTTCTTGAGATAAAATACTGCAGTTATATGACAATCTAGTGGGGGACAAATTCCCAAATGAACCTCACACAGCTGTTCTTTCTATGTTGCCAGGCTCCTATAGACAAATCAAGAAAAACTTGATTTTGACATTTCCTTACAGCAGTCTGCTCAGTTATTCCTAGACATTGGTGGCAAACGTCTATGTCCTCATTGGCTGATTCGGCTTGTGAAATGAACAGGATCAAACATCTGTAAGGCATGATAGCTTGGGAGATGATAAGACTGACTCCCACAAATTGATGTGGATGGTCTGGTCCCATGTTAGGTTTTCCTCCAATGTTGAAACTAGAGATGAGCGAATCGAACCAGGCGAACCGGAATTCGATACGAATTTCAGGAAAAATTCGATTTTTCCCGATCAGCCGCAAAAGTGTCCCTGCAGAGAGCTCCGCTATTTCTGACATTTCTCTGACAGTTCCTTCACATTACAGCGGTTGAAACATTGTATCTATTAGTTTCCATTTAGGATACAGATGTTTTTATTCGGAAACAGATGTTTCAACCGCTGTACATAGGTGAAGGAGCTGTCAGAGAACTGTCAGAAATAGAGGAACTCTGCAGATACATACACTTTTTGCCGGTTTGGAATTCTTATTTTCATCCTATTTCTTCTTCTTCTTCTTCATCCTCATCCTCAGAAATAGCCTATTTCTGACAGTTCTGTGACATTCACTCCATACAGCGGTTTCAACCGCTGTATGGAGTGAATGTCACAGAACTGTCAGAAATAGCCTAAGAAATAGCGGAGCTCTGCAGATACACTTTTTGGCCGGCTTGGAATTCTCCTTCTTCTCATCCTTCTTCTTCTTCTCATCCTTCTCCTTCTTCTCATCCTTCTCCTTCTTCTCATCCTTCTCCTTCTTCTCATCCTTCTTCTTCTTCTCATCCTTCTCCTTCTTCTCATCCTTCTTCTTCTCATCCTTCTCCTTCTTCTCATCCTTCTTCTCATCCTTCTCCTTCTTCTCATCCTTCTTCTCATCCTTCTTCTCATCCTTCTCCTTCTTCTCCTCCTTCTCCATCTTCTCATCCTTCTCCTTCTTCTCATCCTTCTCCTTCTCCTTCTTCTCATCCTTCTCCTTCTCCTTCTTCTCATCCTTCTCCTTCTTCTCATCCTTCTCCTTCTTCTCATCCTTCTCCTTCTCCTTCTTCTCATCCTTCTTCTTCTCACCCTTCTCCTTCTTCTCATCCTTCTTCTCATCCTTCTCCTTCTTCTCATCCTTCTCCTTCTTCTCATCCTTCTTCTCATCCTTCTCCTTCTTCTCATCCTTCTTCTCTCATCCTTCTCCTTCTTCTCATCCTTCTTCTCATCCTTCTCCTTCTTCTCATCCTTCTTCTCATCCTTCTTCTCATCCTTCTCCTTCTTCTCATCCTTCTCCTTCTTCTCATCCTTCTCCTTCTTCTCATCCTTCTCCTTCTCCTTCTTCTCATCCTTCTCCTTCTTCTCATCCTTCTCCTTCTCCTTCTCCTTCTTCTCATCCTTCATCCTTCTCCATCTTCTCATCCTTCTCCTTCTCCTTCTTCTCATCCTTCTCCTTCTCCTTCTTCTCATCCTTCTCCTTCTTCTCATCCTTCTCCTTCTCCTTCTTCTCATCCTTCTCCTTCTTCTCATCCTTCTCCTTCTCCTTCTTCTCATCCTTCTCCTTCTCCTTCTTCTCATCCTTCTCCTTCTCCTTCTTCTCATCCTTCTCCTTCTTCTCATCCTTCTCCTTCTCCTTCTTCTCATCCTTCTTCTCATCCTTCTCCTTCTTCTCATCCTTATCCTTCTCCTTCTTCTCATCCTTCTCCTTCTTCTCATACTTCTCCTTCTCCTTCTTCTCATCCTTCTCCTTCTTCTCATCCTTCTCCTTCTTCTCATCCTTCTCTCCTTCTCCTTCTCCTTCCTCATCTCCAAGGGCAGTTAAATTAAAGGTACAGTGTTCTGCACTAATTTAAAGGGTCTCTGAAGCCTAGAAACCCTTTTTATAAGTTATCTTCGTAGCGAATAAATTTGCATCGAATCAAATTTCTTCCTGAAATTCGGCGAATCAGCCGAATCAAATTTTTGAATACTTCGCGCTCATCTCTAGTTGAAACCTTTGTATCTGTACCTTCTGGGGCCTCTCAAGTATATAGATATAATCTTGCCCCTTCCCTCCTTCCTCCCTTTGTGCCCCTTATTATGATTTCTTTATTTACTGAATATTCTTTCTCTTCCTTTTTTTGCCTATTTTTCTTTCCTTTCCTGTTTCTCTGAATTTGATAATGTAGATTAAATTACCGTACAACCGGTACCCCCGGATTGTCTCGTTATGTCTTTTTCTGGTAACACCAGTCCATTTTTCGATTTGTGATTTTTCACATTCATATGGTGAAAGGTGAAGGAATTACAGAATATCAATAAAAGTTTTGCTAGTTTTACTCAGCCTTAATGACCTTTACTATGACTTGTGTCGGTTTCTTTCTATGCCATTTGACCTGATCTATGATGTTTTTGCATACTTCAGGGCAATTGACGTGTAACTCTTACAGGTATTCTCTGTTCTGTTGAAAACCGAACAAAAACCAGTTTAAACATTTTTAGCTTTGGATGGAATGTAAAAGGGTTAGGCACACGTATTTGTTTCGATCTGTGTCCCCCATTGTGGAGAGTCACAAACCTGTATTTTGTTATGAGCGCTGGGCCATGCCACATATGCGTGGTATCTGTTGGGAAGACACTCCCACTTCAGACAAGGGAATCCTGTCCCTCTTGGGGTCAAATCCTCCCACATAGTGGAAGAAGAGGGGAGGGGGTGGAGGTAGGGCAGCATCAAAACATCTCACCCACCTGCAGCAGCACCTCCACATCCACTCTCCATCTGGACATCCACATGCTCACCACCAAATGGAAGGGGATTAGTTACCACCAAGTAAGATGGGGGAATCTTCCAGTTTTGCACCACCACGTGGATCAGCCCTGAATGCAGTGTATAATCCACACCATCAACATACATTAATGTGAGTCTATATGTAATGCAGCCTATACACAGAAACAAAAGAAAAATATTTTAATTACCAGTTTGTAATCCTTGCACACCCAGAAAGTCATTCCTTCTTAATTTCTAGGTTACTTTTTTAGTGAATAAGTCCCCCTGGAAAGTGTCCCCACCCCATGTTGGGGTGGTATGGCTCAGGAGGGGACCGAGGTAGCCAAGGTAGAGCCATCAACTGTAGATACTGATTAGGGAGTCATCAAGGGGACAAGAGGAATGCCCAATTCAGTGGCCAAAGATTGCTCAATGAAGTTTGCCCCCGGCTGCCCCCAGAGTCCACATAAGCAGAAACCTGGTATGAGTTCAGGGCCCCAATAAATGGAGACAGGTATGGCAAATGAGGGAAGGTGGCAGAATTCAGATTCTGGTCTAGATCACCTCCCTCAGAGTGACCCAGACCCGAAATTTCTTGGACGGACAGAGCATGACTTAATTACATGACCCTTAGCCCCACAGAAAAAGGCATATACCAAGGTCTGAGACGACACACGATCGCTCTTGTGGAGTGAGGTGTGTTCAGCTAACTGCATTGGTTCAGGAGATTTTTGGAACACCGGAGCAAATGAACCCACTAGGGAGGGACGTGGAGCAGACTTTTCCAGATCTCGTCTCCTGAAAAGCGGACATCGATTTGGATGCTAAGAGCAATCACGTCATCTAGAACAGTTGGGTATGTTTCTTCTGGCTAATTCATCCTTAATATGGTCTGCTAGACCTTGCCAAAAGGTTGCAGAAAGGGCCTCATTATTCCATGCAAGTTCCAAAGCCAAGGTGCGAAACCGAACTGCATACTGACCAAACCGTCATGCTACCTTGGAGTAACCCGAAGAAGGGCTCTCGCAGCAGATGAAGTCCTGCCACGCACGTCGAACGTTTTTCCAGAAAGCTTGCTGGGAGACTGGAGATAATGTGGTCTTGACGCTCCCCATATTGGCGAGGCCGAAGCCAGTGCTTCACCTGAAAGGAGGGAGATCATGTATGCCACCTTGGAACGATCAGTTGGGAAAAGATCGGCAGCTAGTTCAAAATGAATCAAGCATTGATTGATGAAGCCTCGACAGGACCTTGGGATTACCAGTAGAGATGAGCGAATCGAAGTAGGCGAAGTGGAATTCATTTCGAATATTGGAAAATTAACCATACTTCGGATGCGCGAATTCGAAATTTTTCCTTAAAATGCGCTGGCGACATGTGCGGCGACGGAGCTGGGATGTCTGGTGAAGGCGCGCAGACAAGGCGCGCTGGACCCATAATGGCATTCATTAATGACATGTGATCGCATTA
>CATNWA010003156.1:0-20227 GCA_951230385.1 Staurois parvus
AAAATGAATTCTGCACATGTTTTTGGTAAAAAAAATCCCAATAATGTAATTGATTGTTTTGTGGGGAAGTTATAGCTTCTAAAAACCCAAAGGGTTAAAAATTACTGAAATTTTTCCCCATTTTTCGCTGAAACAGCGCTGCGCTATTTTTAACGGAAAATTTGCCCCGGTCATGCAATATGGTACAAAAATAAATTTTACACCCTTTTTTCCCCCCCAAAAAATTGACCTTTGGGTGGTATTTTGATCGCTTGTGGGGTTTTTTTTTTTTCGCTATAAAAAAAAAAAAGGCTGAAAATTTTTAAGGAAAAAAAAAAAAAATTTTTTTTGGGAATTTTTTGGGCTAAAAAAACATGTCCAAAAAAAAAAAATGCAAAAAAAAATTTTTTTTTGGGGGGGGGTCATAAATTTCTCCCAAAATGCATTCTAAAAAAACACTCTGCAAAAAAAAAAAAACCCAAAATATGTGAAAATTTAAATTGGGTTTTAAACGTAAAATTTTAAATAACGTTTACAAATGGCTGGAAAGATACTGGATTTTAGGGTTTTTTTTATACCTAAATAATGGCGCGATCACGAATATGCGGCGATCAGGATTAGGTGTGACGGGCGGCGGACATTCTGACATTTGGGGTTACTGACATCCCAAAAACACTAATAACAGTGAACAGTGCAAAAAAAAAAAACTGACACTGTACTAATGGCAATGGGAGAAGGTTAACTTTATTTGCAGGGAAGGGGTTATAGGAAGTGGGGGAGTGTTTATACTAGGGCGGGGATGTGTACTGGCCGGGCCAAGGCTGATCGGAAGAGTAAACTGTTCTTTCTCGATTAGCTCATCCTTGAGCTGACAGGGAAGTGACAGAACAGCAGTAGCTAACTGCAGCTGTGCTCTCTGTCACTGTTTGTCCGTCTGATCGCCGAGGACTTAGCCGCTATAAGGAGCACTGTGACCCGCGATCTGACATCTCGCGGCGGTGATCTTGCGCGCCAGATAGGGCGCGGCGCATCTCGCTCGCGCCGCCCCCATATTTGTTTTACAAAACACACTATTTTAAAACGTGGTTTTGCCTGCGAGTGCCGCCCTGCCGCCGTATATGACACAGTGGCAGGGGCGTCAAGTGGATTAATGTTAGCTGTGTAAACATCAAGCAATGGTAATGGGAAAAAATAAAAATGTTAAACGTTTAAGAGAGTTAATATTATAGTTATATATTAAAATGTAACGTAACACTGAACCCTGGGGTACACCACTGACAACCCTAGACCATTTCAAAATCAATCAACTGAGCTGCTGCCAGAGAACAAGCTTTTTGAAGGAGTCCTATTCCACATTTTTTCACAGCTATATTTATAAACACGTAAAGGGTCTGGGATTAAAAATACAATTTCAGTCTTCGTGCAGATGACACCAAGCTGTGCTAGTGGAATAACATCCTTACAGGATGTCCTTCAATTACAAGCGACCTCAATGCACTGTTTTAATTGGGCAACTATGTGGCAAAAGGGAGGTTTAATGTTGATAAATGTAAGGTTATGCACTTGGTAGGGCTAAGAATACACATGCATCATACATACTATGGGGGAGTCACAACTGGGGGATGCTCAAATGGTGGAGAAGGATCTGGGGAGTTCTGGTAGATCACAAGGCTTCGATAATGGCATGCACATGTCAAGCTGTGGTTTCTAAAGTATCTCTCAAAATCCTCTCTTGTATTAACAGAAGTATAGACTCCAGAGAGAGAGATATCATATTACACGCCCGGTACAAATCATTAGTCTAAATGCTCATCTGGAATATGCAGTTTAAATTTTGGGCACCGATTTCACAAAAAACGAACATTTGGGGAACTGGAGTAAATACAGAGAAGGGTAACCAAACTGACGATAAGAGGCATGGAGGATCTCAGCTATTGAGGAAAGATTAGAGGAACTGAATTTATTCTCTCTTGAGAAGAGGGAGATTAAGGGGGGATATGATCAACCTGTATAAATACATCAGTGGTTCACATATAGTGAACTCGTTTCCCCTGCAGGAGCAAATTGTATCATGCTTTGCTGGGTTTTTTTGTCTTGCTCTTGATCAACTGTGGGTGTAGGATTATAACTTTTTTTTTTTTATGGTTGAACTGATTGGACATTTGTCTTTTTTCAGCCAGACTAACTATGTAACTTTTGTGACTGTGATCTCAGAATATTGAAGAATAGCTCTCAGGCCCCTCTTCTCTAAAGCTGGCCATAGGTTCGAATTTGATGGTTAAGCAGCAAACCGGCCAAGTTTCAAACCAGCTATGGGCATGCTGAATTGTACCCAAATCAATTGTAAGACTTGGGGAAAATCAGCCTGTTGGATTTTACACGCAAATCATTGCCAGCAGCTAGAAATAATCACTGTGTTCTCTTGGCAGGAATGGTTCCCCCTTCCCACTGTAGAACACAATAGCTTTGCAGGAGGGATTCCCCTATCAACACTGACTGTGTTGATAGGGAAATCTAGTGATTTTCTTTCCTCCAATTCGTGGCCATCTATGGCAGACTTAAGCCTGACCTACAAGGGTCTCAGGTGTCTCTCTATCCAGACTCTCCCTCAGGTCTTCCTTTCTCAGGTCTGCCATTTTTATCCTAGTTCCTTCCATTTGTCATCATTGAGAAATCTCTGAGTGGTCCAAACTGCACAGTCATATCTTTCCCATGAAGGTGATTGAATAGAACTCTTTACTATGATTCCTATCCAATATTTCTATCTAGTTAACCACTTTAAGATCATCCGCAATGTACTGCAGATTGGTGGCAGCTACAGTAAAGCGACATACCAGTACGTCGCTCTGCCTCTCCTAACACAAG
Organism: Staurois parvus; assembly: GCA_951230385.1. NCBI lineage: Eukaryota > Metazoa > Chordata > Amphibia > Anura > Ranidae > Staurois > Staurois parvus. Next base: position 2,845 of record CATNWA010003156.1, read on the forward strand.
GGGGGCGCAGCGCGAATGAAGATCCCAGTGAATGGGACCTAGTGATCATGTGACCACCCCATCACCCAGCTATTAGTACAGTATCAGTATATAGAATATTTCACTGACCACTGTATTACTGCAACTAGTGACATCATATAGCATCGGGGTCAGTTAGTGCCCCTCCCAGCCAGGGTCAGCTAGTGTTAGATTGCCTGGACACTATTGCACTCACGCTGAAGGTCGCTGATCACTGCCATTACTAGTATAGTGTTTGTATTAATCAATATATTGATCATAAACAGAACTATCCTAGTGCATCCTTAGTATAGTGTTCCTAAAAACGCAGTGTTAGCAGGATCAGCCCTGTTCGCTGCCAGCACTAGCATTTAGCTGCTGTGTTGTTTTTCATGGAATATTTGTACCATTTGATTGTGGGCCAAAGCATGTTATATGCACAACACAACTGCCTACTCAAATTCAGCTCTTGCCGGGCAATTCACAGTTTCTGAATTTAAAACTTTTTTTGGGCCTAACCCTCAACATTGGCATACAAAAAAGAATGTTTTTCGGTCTTATTGGTCACACAGACCCGATTCATCATATGCCCATGTTATCTGCTGTTAGATATATGTCCAACATGGACCAACAACATACTAGTACAGTGCTGGACTTTGAGTGGTTATACCGGGATGATGCCTGCAGCTACAGGAATCATTCTGGTATCTTTTTTTTAGCTGGGGGGTGGGGGTCAGCTTTCATGTAAAAAATAATCCTAGTGGCTAATCAGCCACTGGATAATTTTTCCAAGCAGTGGCAATATACTGTGTTTTATGTGCATTCAAATTCAAAAAGTGTATTTTTTCCAAAAAATTAGTGTTTGAAAAATCGTTGTGCAAATACTGTGTGACATAAAAACTTTCAACACCCACTGCTTTATTTTGCTTTATAAAAATAAAATAAAAAAAACAAAAGGGTCAGAACAGGCTTTGTCTGCAAGTGGTTAGAAGAGTGGGTGATGTGTGGCATAAGCTTCATTTTCAAAACCCTGTGACAAAAATATCTGCAAAAATACTGACCACATGCCTCTTATCAAATTCCTTGAGGTGTCTACTTTCCAAAAAAGGGTCATTTGGGGGGGGAGGGATAGTAATCAGCCTTTGTCTGTAGCCCCCTGTCCTCGTTATTTTCACCATCAGGCCTGGGGAGAACTCAGTAGGCGTTGCTTAACTTTAGGATGACCAATTAAACATTCCATTCTTATCAACATAGATACGCGAAGAACAGAAACTGCGGGATACCATATAAGGTGGTTCCGTTTCATCAGAAATTAAACTAGTCTCAGAAAATGAGAAAGAAGTTACAAGCAAAACTAACTGTTCACAAATCTAAAAATGGAGGCATTATACAAAATGGATGCCAGTTAATAAGATATTTCCTTACAGGGGGTGTTTTGTACTATCCTGGCATTTTAGGGCCTCCAAAACTGTGATAGGCAGTGAAGAAAGTGATATGGGGAAATATGCCCTTTGAAAGCCTGAAGGTGGTCATTGGGTTTTGGGGACCTGTATGTGGCTAGGCTTCCAAAAAGTCTCTCACGTGTATCTCCATACTCGAGAGAGATGCAGAATGTGTTTTGGGATGTTATTCCACATATACCCATAGAATACATGAGCCATATATAATTTAAGTAACAACTTTGTGTTAAAAAAAAAAATTAATTTCCAAAAAATTTATGGGAAAAAATAAAATCTTCCATGGTCTCTCAGCAATTCCTTGGAGTGTCTACTTTCCAAAAAGGGGTCATGGGGGGGGGGGGGGGTTGTACTGCATAGGCATTTTAGCACCTCAAGAAATGTGTGATAGGCAGTCAGAAAATAAAAGCTGTGTAATTTCCAAAAATTATATATATATATATATATATATATATATATATATATATATATATATATATATACACACACATACATACCATAGTTTGTAGACGCTATACCTTTCACATATACCAAGTAACATACACGTATTGGGCCTTTTTTGTGCCAAAAATACATGTAGCAGAATACATTTTGGCCTAAATTTATGACTAACTGAGTTTATTGGATATTTTTTTTATAACCAAAAGTAGAAATATATTGTTGTTTTTTTTTCAAAATTTCAGTCTTTTTTCACTTATAATCACAGGAAAAAAAAAACAGTGGTGATAAAATACCACCAAAAGAAAGGTCTATTTGTGTGAAAAAAAGGACATACATTTTGTTTGGGTTCAGCTTGCAAATACCAGTTGAAATCACCGAATAGTAAAAAATGACCTGGTCAATTAGGGGTGTAAATCTTCTGGAGCTGATATGGTTAAATCTCTCCTTGCTATTTGTAGTAATGATGTATTTATGCCTGCTTTTAGGATACCCATGTTCGTTAAAATTATCTCCTGACATAAACAGTGAGCCAAGTTATTATACTAAAGCCATATGACCCATGAGACTCACTGTCTATTTACTGGTCTCCACCTAATTAATAAGCCCCTGAAGACAAAAGGGCAATCTTAATTACAACACACAACATATGGCTTTAGCATACTAATGAAGGATTTCTTGACAGACAGGAGACAATCTTGTAGATGTGACCACCCAATTTGTGGCATACACACATACTATGGATCATAGTTTAAAAAAAATACATATACTGTAAATATATTAATGGCATAAAATCCCTACAAATATATATTTTTGTGGGCAATGTAATTTATTACAGGTAGCATGATCAGTGAGTTGTTGAATTACCATGTATATATGTGCATAAAGTTTATACACATACAGTATATACATGGCATTCCATATACATATCTATGGTTATCTTGAACTTTGCCATCTGACAGCAGTGCAGCAGTTACAGTGAAAATTTAAAAAGGTTAAAAGTGCTGATTGTCCAATAAATCTGGACACCAGGCCTGTTATGAAGTTGCTGAGAAAGTATAGCTTACTTAAAAAGGGGATTCCTCTTTTACTTTGTTTTCAATTTACTAAAATATATGCTTGGTAATCATGCAGGTTCATTAAAATTTTATGTGATGATGATGTTTCAATGCAGGGGGAGCAGAGCCAAGCTTAACTTTTAGGTGCTTATAGCTGCTTATATATTTGGGTTCAATAAATTTGACTTGTAGTCCCAATGAAGGTAACCTCTGATTGTTAATATGGTCAGATTTGTGATGAGTTTTCTTTTAGCATATACACATTATGCTTATAGAATGAATGCATTTTAGAGAAAGCATTATACTATACCCCAAGATTTGACAAGATAGACTGCCCTAGTTGTGCCTTTTTAATTCCTCTCTCACTGGCTATGCCATAGGATTCAGTGAGTATTGTATGACCCAGTATGACTTTGCAATGGTTAATGTACAATCAAGAACATACCTGGTAACTTTCAAACAAATTGCCAGGTTGAAACTTGGATCATTACCCCGGAACTGCCTAGAGTGATATGCAGCATGTGTGACAGTCTCGTAAGTCATGCTCTCTGAGCACTGAACTCACAGGTTGCTCAGGAGAAGGAGGGAATGGTGCAAAGTGGGAGCAGAAGCAGGGGTGGACTGACAACTCATGGGGCCCCCCGGGCAATAGATCATGGGGCCCCTGTATCCTTGGCCACACCCATCACTAAGGTTATCCCCCAATAGGCCCCATTACAATTTTTTAAAGTTCCCAGGTATGGGCATGGCTAACAGGGAGAGAAGCATAAAAACGATCGTAAAGTGAACCTTGCCACTGGAGTATTTACATATTCTGAAGTAGTAAAACCAATTAAATGCAAGCTCCAATTCACCCTGTGGCTATAGACATTGAGAAAAAAAGAGGATATTGACTTCTCTGTAAATACCATATCTTGGAGTACAGTACAGGACACAGGCAGCCAAGGGAATGAACATTGGCAAAGCTTTGAAGGACATGCTCCCTTGATACCTCCCCGATACCCCATTCTGTAAATCCTCAGTTTTATAGCAAGTGATGCAGAGAAACCCAACAAATGAAATGCATGGTGGCCTGTGTCTTGTACTGTACTCCACTAAATGGAATTTACAGGCAAGTCAAAATTCCTCTTATTTTAATTATACAGCATAGAACACAGGCAGAGTATTCATACATTGGATGTCCCCAAGCAATGACTAAGAAGGGTGGGCAACAATTAGGCAAACATAACTGCCAGGAGGCCAGGGTCATAAGACCCAACTTCAGAGTGCTGCTGCAGGAACCTTGCAGCCAAAAGCTGCATCCGTAGAAGATTGGATGTCCACCTGGTAAAATTCTGAAAAATATGAAGAGAAGAACAGGTGGCAGCTTTACACAACTTGACTACAGTTGTGCCAAAATGCCTAGGAAACTCCCACTGATCGGGTAGAATGAGCGTATAAAGGTGCAGGATGAGATTTTTCTTTGCAAATGTAAGCTGTTGCAATCATCACCTTATCCATCCAGAGATGGTGGATTTTGAAGCATGGTGTCCTTTGCAAGGTCCGAAGACAGAACAAATAAGGAATCCATGTGTCTGATTGGAGAGGTAACTGAGGTATTTTCCAGTGACTACATCCAAGTTATGTAGAGGATTTTTAGAGACATGCTTAGGAGCAGGGCATAGAGATGGTAAGACAATGTCCACTGTGAGACAGAAGACTGAAACCATCTTAGTGGGAAAAGGATAGCCTTGGGTGTAAGACAACCTTGTCCTTGTGATATATGAGGAAAGGCTCTTTACAGAAAAGGGCCATCAGTTCAGAAGCAAGTCTGACATGACGGCAAAAAGACTACTTTGCAGGAAAGGTCCTCTAGGGCAGGGGTCTCCAAACTATGGCCCTCCAGGTGTTGAGGAACTGCAAGTCCCTGGCATGTTACAATATACAATGAACAATATTTATATATATAAAAAAAAAAAAGTTTCACTATGTTTAAAAAAAGTCAGTGAATAAGTATCTTTGCCTAGCATGAAATGATATATTCAGTCTCCTGCAGGCAGGAGAAAGTATTTCCTCATTATCCTTTCTCCCAGTGATCACACTGCAATAATGTAGCCTTCTAGGAAGTCACAAAATGAGAAGCTTCGACATGGGACTGATCTATGATAGACATTTGTGAAAACAACCAAGTACTGCACAATCACAAGGATTTACATGTGTCACCTCTGATCCAGCATCTCAGTTCAGGAAGTAGATGCTGACACTGGATGATGCCTGAACAAAGATGGCTCCATCCTTCTGATGAGAAAAGCAGATAAAGGCATTCTCAGGGGCAGTACTGGAAACTCTTGGAGAGAGAAATAAATAACGTAAAGGGTTACAATTAAACATTGCTTAGCATGCATGTACAGTGTGGAATATAATTATTTGATTCCCTGAAGATTTTGTAAGTTTTCCCACTTACAAAGAAATGAAAGGTTTATAATTTGTATGATATGTGTATTTTAAATGATAGAGACAGGATATCAACCAAAAATCCAGACAAAACACAATACAAAACGTTATAAATTGAGTTGCAGTTCACTGAGTAAAATACGTATTTGGTCCCCCTACCAACAAAACAATACTTCTGACTCCCACAGGCTGGTTATGTGCTCATGTGATACACAGATTAGTCTTGTCAATTTAGGAAGGTACTCCTAAAGACAACTTGTTATGTGTATAAAAGACATCTGTCCACAGAATCTCTATCTTCCATTCAAACCTCATCACCATGGGCAAATGACCGAAGATCTGTCAAAGGACATCATGGACATGATTGCAGACCTGCACAAGGCTGAAATGGGCTACAAGACCATCAGAAGAAGCTTGGTGAGAAGGAGAAAACTGTTGGAGCAGTTATTTGCAAATAGAAGAGATACATAATAGCCATCAATCACCCACGATCTGGAGCTTCATGCAATATTTTGCCTCATGGGCTAAGGACGATTATGAGAAAAGTGAGTGATCAGCCCAGAACTACACGAGAGGAGCTTGTGAATGATCTCAAGGCAGTTGGTATCACAGTCACCAAACTATTGGTAACACAATACGCTACCATGGATTATAATCCTGCAGCGCCTGCAAGGTCCCCTTCCTCAAGAAGGCACATGTACAGGCCCATCTGAAGTTTTTCAATGAACATCTAAATGATTCAGAGAAGGATTAGGAGAAAGTGCTGTGGTCAGATGAGACCAAAATTGAGCTTTTTGGCATTATCTCGATTCGCCAGAAAACTGCTGACTTTAACCCTAAGAACACCATCCCTACAGTCAAGCACAGAGGTGGAAACATTATGCTTTGGGGCAGTTTCTCTGCTAAAGGTACAGGCTGATTTTGCCACATTGAGGGCCAATGGCCAGGGCCATGTATTGTAAAATCTTGGATGAGAGCCTTCTCCCCTTAGCCAGAACACTGAAGATGGGTCGTGGATGGGTCTTCCACCATGACAATGACCCAAGAAATACCAAGGCAACATAAGATTACCTCAAGAAGAAGCACATTAAGGTTGTGGCCTGACCTAGAAAAGTCTCCAGCCCTAATCCTATAGAAAATTTATGGAGGGAGCTGAAACTTCGAGTTCCCAACTGATAGCCAAGGAACCTTAAGGATTTAGAGACATCCTGAGATGTGTGCAAACCTGTTAACCATCTACAAGAAACGTCTTACCTCTGTGCTTGACAAGAAGGGTTTCTCCACCAAGTATTAAAGCAAAGTTCCACCCAAAAGGGAAAAAAAGGGAAAGTTCCCACTTTAAGCACTTGTCAGAGCTCCTAATGGTGGGAGATGGATTTGGCTGCGTGTGAATGCCAGGTCGCAGATCTCAGGATCACCCCACCAGGGAATGAGTAGGCTGGAAACCAAAGCGGATCAAACAGTTCAGGGATCAAACAGAAGCGGAGTCAGTCACAAGCCAAGGGTCGGTCACCAATTGTAGTAGATAGGATGAGGCAGAATCGTAGTCAGTAGCAAGCCAAAGGTCGGTAACGTAGATGAAGACAGCAGCAGGAACAGTAAGCAGGATATTGGCTGGTAAGGCACAATAATCTGGCAACCAGGAAGTGCAGAGACATGGCTTTTATAGGAAGTTCATGGGAGGAGCAAGGAGTTCAAGGTTCAAGACAAACAAGGTAAAGGCAGGATCATCCAAAGAATTGTCAAGGAAGCTGTCCAGCATTCCAGGTGGCTCAGTGAGAAGAAACACTCTCTCTCACTGCAGAAGGCCCAGGTTCGATTCCAGCTCTGGGGAAGACCGGTGGATGCTTAGACCCCCGCACCTCAGGTGAGCCTGCGTTATTCCCAGGGTAGGCCGCTGGTGTACCAATCCTGCTGGTTTCAGGTAAGCCTTACAACTGCTGTAGCAACTGGTCTCTGAACCTGACCCAGATCGTGACAGAATAATCTGGCCTAAAACATGGAGGCTGCTATAGCAAATGCCATGGCTCCTGTCAGGCAGCAAATTTCAGAGCTGCAAGAGTTTGGTGTTACCTATCAAGAAAAATTTTCTGAACTGCAAGGTATAGTAGAAAGGCAACAGAGAGAGATTCAGGCTCTGCAGAGATAACTGCTGAACCGAGATGATCCTAGCTCACATATGCCCAGCCCCAACCATCTAAGTTTAATGGAGACCGCCGCCACTACAGGGGTTCCCTTAATCAATGTTGTGTATATTTCCAAATGTACTCTGCTGCGTTTCCTTCAGAGAAAAAGAAGGTAATGTTTATTATTGGGCTTCTTACTGGGAAGCTCTAGCTTGGGCCTCCCCTTATATAGAGCAGAACCATAGCATTCTGAATAATTTTGATACCTTTTTGACCGCAATGAATCAGGTTTTTGATGATCCCAACCGTTGTGCTACTGCCGAAGCAAAATTGCATAGTCTGCGGCAGGGTAGACGCTCGGTCCACTGAGTATACAGCCAAATTCAGAAGTTGGATGGCAGATACCACTTGGAACCCTGCAGCACAAAAGAGCCAGTTCCGCCAAGGGCTTTCTGAACAGTAAAGGATGAGCTTGCCAGAGGTGATACTCCTAATGATCTTGAGGAATTTATCCAATTGTGTATCCGAATCGATCAAAGGCTTACAGAAAGGAGAAGGAGAGGTTGGGAATGTTTGGAAGTAATAGGGGCATGCATTTCTCTGCTAGTCCATTTTGTTCAGCAGGATTCAAGAGTCTCTCTGGGTTCTAACACTCCTGAGCCTATGCAGGTTGATGCGATCAAGAGATCCATTTCCATCCAGGAGAAAGAGAGAAGACGTTCAGAGAACTTATGTCTTTATTGTGGGGATTCTGGTCATTATGCAATTAATTGTCCTAACAAGGTTAAAAGAACTATTGCTGTGACTGATGTGATTGAGCCTGAACACATAAACTCTATAAGCCAGTCTGTCTCCCCACTGATTTCTGAAGAGAATAAAGTGAACTCACTACTTTCTCACTTTGTTATCCCTATTAAAACTTGTATCTGAGGGCCGTGAAGTCTCCTGCTCAGCTATGCTGGACTCCGGGGTGGGGGGAACTTTATGGATATAGAGTTTGCCAACAGCAATAATATTGAAGCAAGAGACACATTTACCCCTATTGATATGGAGAAGGGTAACAGTTGATGGGTCACCCTTATCTTCAGGACCTGTTACCCATAAAACGGTCCCCCTGAAACTGTTGTTTGAGGCTGACCATTGTGAGACCATCAGCTTTCAGCTGATTACATCACCCAAGTTTCCCATCATCCTGGGCATTCCTTGGTTCTCCACTCACAATCCTTTCCATCAACTGGGGAGCACGGACTATAGATTTTACGTCCTCCCACTGTGAAAAACATTGCAAAAAACCTTGCCTACCAAGTTCATCACCGACCAAGGAAGCGCAAGGTGATATAGTGGCTAACCCAGTCATATGACAACTTGCCCCACACATTACCATGAGTTCCGGGACGTCTGTGACAAGAAGAATGCAGATATTTATTACCCCCTCATCGCCCATATGATTGCCCCATTGAGCTGCTCCCAGGGCAGAAATACCTTTTGGCCGCCTCTTCAATCTGTCGGAACCTGAATTAAAAGTACTCAAGGTGTGGATCGATGAGAATTTGGAGAAGGGCTTTATTAGACACTCAACTTTTTCCAGCGGGGGCAGCCCTGTTCTTCGTTGAAAAGAGAGACTCCACCTTGCGTCCATGCATTGACTACAGAGACATGAATAAAATTACTATTAAAAACCGCTATCCATTACCTTTGATCTCTGAAATGTTGGAAAGACTTCGCTCTGCCAAGATCTTTACCAAGCTTGATCTACGAGGGGCATATAACCTTGTCCGCGTTCGTCAAGGAGACGAATGGAAGACTGCCTTCAGAACTAGGTATGGGCATTTTTGAGTCCTTGGTGATGCCGTTTGGACTTTGCAATGCCCCTGCAACATTTCAACACTTTGTCAACGATGTTTTTTGTGATCTGTTGGACCAATTTGTGATTGCCTATCTAGATGATATCCTTATCTTTTCCAATAATTGGGAGGAGCACCGCAAACATGTTTGCACAGTCTTTGAAAGATTAAGGAAGAATAGACTCTACATTAAATTGGAAAAATGTGAGTTTGAACAAACCCAGATCCAGTTTCTTAGGCTATATCATTTCTCCAGAGGGCATGAGCATGGATCCCGAGAAAATCAAAGCAGTGGTAAGATTGGTCAGCACCTGGAAATGTTAAGGAAATTCAACGTTTCGTCGGGTTTGCCAACTTTTACAGAAAATTTATAAGAAACTTTTCTAAAGTGATAGCTCCAATCACACAGCTTACAAAGAAAGGGGTACCCTTTGTGTGGACCTCTGAGGCACAAGCTGCATTTGAAAAACTAAAAACTCTTTTCACTTCTGCACCAATTTTGGTACATCCCGATCCTGAACTACCCTTTACAGTGGAAGTGGATGCCTCCAATTCTGCCGTGGGAGCGATCTTGTCTCAGCGAAGTGGTGAAAAGATGCAGCTTCATCCTTGTGCCTTCTTCTCCCTGATGTCCTCATGTCCTTAGCCGAAAGAAATTACGACATTGGGAATAAAGAGCTACTGGCAATTAAGGAAGCCTTTTCTGAATGGAGGCATCTGCTAGAAGGGGCTAATCATCCTGTAACTGTTCTCACGGACCATAAAAATCTGGAATTTATTCGTTCGGCCAAGAGATTGTCTTCTAGACAAGCTCGCTGGTCTCTATTCTTTTCCAGATTAATTTTGTTATATCATATCGACGGGATCGAGGAATGGTAAGGCCGATGCCTTATCAAGGATGCTGTCTGAGCCTCCCTGGAGGGCAACTCCGAATGTTCCATCCTAACACAAAAGAACTTCCTAGGGGCCACAAGTGCAAAGACATTCTTGAGTCTTCTCAAAGAGGGGTATGAGAATGACCCACTTCTCAATGATCCTCCTAGGGACATGAACCTGGTGTACAAAAATGGCTTTTGGATTCAAGGACATCATCTTTATGTACTGAATCTGTTCGGGTGGAAGCTCTCAAGTTGGTTCATGATTCCAAACTTGCTGGCATTTTGGAGTTACTAAGACCGAAGAACTGTTGTCACGTTCCTTTTGGTGGCCGCGGTACAAGAATGACATCAAATGCTATGTGGCCTCATACTTGACCTGTGCACACAATAAAACTACCCGAGCATCTCCTTTGGGGTTGCTTCAGCCACTCCCTGTTCCATCGAGACCATGGGGGTCTATTTCTATGGATTTTGTGGGTAGATTTACCTCCCTCAAAAGAAATGACCACCATTTTGGTTGTGGTTGACCGTCTCACAAAGATGGCCATTTTGTTCCGGTGAAGGGGTGCCCACTGCTGAACAGACTGCAGAACTAATGGTTCGAGAAGTATTTAAACTGCATGGAATCCCTGATGATGTGGTGTCTGACAGAGGTGTGCAGTTTACGTCGAAATTTTGGAAAAGCTTTTGCTCAGCCTTGGGTGTTACAATCAATCTGTCCTCTGCTTTTCATCCCCAGTCTAATGGTCAGACTGAGAGAACTAATCAAACAATGGAGCAGTATCTTCGATGCTTTGTCACTTATCTTCAGGATGACTGGGTGGACTGTCTTCCCACTGCAGAGTTTGCATACAACAATTCTAAACATAGTTCCACCTCTCAAAGTCCCTTTTACTTAAACAACGGTTATCATCCAGTTTTTTATTCCTGGTCTCCCTATCACCACTCCAATTCCTGCTGTTACCAACAGACTAACTACATTGCAGGAGATTCAGGAGAAATTGATTGAGACTTTGAGGGAAGCTCAGGAATATTACAAAAAGGCTGCTGACAGATACCGGAGAGCACTTCCTACGTTTCATGTGGGTGACAAAGTTTGGTTATCAACAAAGAATCTGAAGGTGCATGTGCCATCTGCTAAGTTGGGTCAAAAGTTTGTTGGTCCTTTTCAGATTTCTGCTTAGATCAACCCAGTTACCTTTTGCTTAAAACTTCCTGACAGTATGAAGATTCACCCGGTTTTTCATGTATCGCTTTTCAAACCATTTCATGAAAATCCTTTCTCTGGAAGAATTCTTCCACCTCCTCCACCTGTTGAGGTACAGGGCGAAGAAGAATATGTGGTGGAGAAGATTCTTGATTCTAGGATGTTTAGAGGAAAGTTGCAATATCTGGTCCAATGGGAAGGATATGGGCTAGAGGAAAATTCTTGGGAGCCTGAGGAAAATGTTCATGCTCCTAGACTAACAAGAGAATTCCACCAGAGGTTTCCCCACAAGCCTGGTCCTAAGACGTCCAGTGAGGAGGGGAGTACTGTCAGAGCCTTGAATCGAACCTAGGCCTTCTGCAGTGAGAGTGTCAGGGAATGGGAAGATCGCCTCGGCGATCGAATCTGCACATGCGTAGAATCCTGACAAGACATACAGGCAGGCAGGCACTAGGACCCAGGCGCGCCTGTCACCGATGACGGCGCCGGGCAGGCACTAGGACCCAGGAGCGCCTGTCAGGAGTTGGGCGGCCTATTTAAACCCAGCTCTTGCAATGCTCAAGTGCCGTATGGTCTTACCTGTTACCTGTGTTCCTGTTTGATCCAGTGTTCCTGAATACCTTGTTGCCGACCCAGACTGTTCCTGATACTGCTGTCTTCTCCTGCTCTGATCCCTGGCTTGTCTGACCATTCTCCTGCTTAACCCTGCACGTTCTGATCTCCTGTTAACGAACCCGGCTTGTGACCAGTTTATTCCTCTGCCTGCTGACTTTGTACCACGCTGCCACCACTGTTACCGACCCAGCCTGCCTGACGCTGCTCTTGTGACCTCCTCACATCAGACTCTCACCTGCTATACATCTCCAACGGTGCTTCTACCACAGCTGGGTGAACTCAAGGGTCTCGTATGTCTTGTCAGGATTCTACGCATGCGCATGTGCATGTGCAACTGCTGTAGCAACTGGTCTCTGAACCTGACCCAGATTGTGACAGCACTTGTCCCCCGCTCCCCATTAAGGATTGGCACCTTTGGGGAGCGGGTACCCAAATTGGACAGGTACCCGCTCCCACTTCCACTGCAATCGCCTAGGCGATCGGAAGCAAAAGTTGTCCGTCCCCCCTCCCTCCCCGTAGTCTTCTGGGACACATGACTGGTCCCAGAAGACTACGGGCCATTCACAAAGCACAGAGCTTCTCGCGCATGCGCAGTTGGCACCCAGCTGTGAAGCTGCAAGCTGTCACAGCCGGGTTCCCACTCTGAAGATGTCAGAACCAGGGAGAGAAGACGGCCGGTGAAACCAGCTGTGGTGAGGACACTGCTTGACCGAGGGACAGCTAAAAAATTGTATTTTAAAAGTCAGCAGCTACAGTTTTTGTAGCTGCTGACTTTTATTTTTTTTTTGCAGCTGAAAAAAGTCATGTTTTTCTTGGTGATAAAATACTTATTTTTGGTTGATATTCTGTCTCTATCATTTAAAATACACCTACAGTAAAAAGATACAAAAAAAAATACAGACCCTTCATTTGTTTGTAAGCGGGCAAACTTGAAAATCTGCAGGGGATCAAATAATTATTTTCCCCACTGTAATTAAAAACCAGAGCTCCACCCAAAAAGCTAATTTTCGATTAAAGGACTTGTCCCCTGCTCTCCGTTAAGGATTGGCACCTTTGGGGAAATGGGGGGGGGGGGACAGGTACCTGAAATTGGCAGGTACTCACTCCCACTTCCGCTGTGAATGCCTAGGCAATCAGAAACGGAAGTTGTCCTCCCCCCCTCCCCCCCCCCCCGTAGTCTTTTGGGACACTTGACAGGTCCCAGAAGACTACGGAACTATTGAGAAAGCACAGCGCTACTCGTGCATGCGCAGTGGGCACTCGGCTGTGAAGCCACAAGCTGTCACAGCCTGGTGTCCACACTGAAGATGTCGGGAACACAGGGCGGCCAATGAAACAGGCTGTGGGGGGGACACTGTGGGATCGAGGGACAGGTGAGTGTCTGTTTTTGTAGCTGCTGGCTTTTATTTTTTTTACATTTGTACTGGAACTCTGCTTTAACATAAAAATTCCATTTGATGTTAGCTTCACTTTAATTAAACTTATATATTTCATATTACAGACACCGATATACATATTAACCCATAAAAATTGTACATTTTTATATATATAGCTTTCAAACTTGAAAATATTTGTTCATAATTTGTACATTAGATATTCTTTATCGTTCTCGCTGTTAATATTACATCAGATATTTATTTTTAGAAATCTGTCAGAAAAGGAATCACTTGTCTACCCTAACTAGTCATCTAGATTCCTAACAGGAGTTTACCTCTGAGATATATAGTGCTTGCTGCTCCTCTCTGACAGGTAAAATGTGCACAAAAACTATGGGAGCTGAATTTAGGCTTGGCAGCCAGATCCTGTGGGACGTCCGTGATTTTTACACTCAGCAGAAAGGAGACTAATTATGAATATATATAGATACACACACACACACACACACACTAACAGGTATACCATCGAAATGCTATTTCTGTGTTCTAGGTAAAGCTTCCACCAGGCATGGAAAATTCCTAGATAATTAGAAGCTAGGGGATATATTGAAAAACCGGCTTCATTGTTACAAGTCTTCATGCCATACAGAGGCCTTGGATTTTACTGACCTTCCACATGCAGCTAGATGCACATATCTACATTGGAGAGGGAAGAAATAAGCATTTCAAAAGGCATTTTAAAAAAGCACGAAACAACCCAGTTATAGACTTTTTTACAAACATTCCAATTTAGGCCTCTTTCACATGAAGTGTACCACTGCACATCCCTATGCAGGCATTCCAATTCAAACTAATTAGAACACTGCTCCAATTTGACATCCATGTGGGTGCTGGTGCACAGTAACAAAACCACAGATATCAGATTGGGAGCCACGGCTGTGTCCTTGCAGCTGCTGCATCCTAACAGCTGTTGCATCCTAACTGACATGCATAGGGCTGCCTGCACAGGGATACACAGAATACCTGTACATCACCGTGCATATATAAATGTATATAGCAGGGGTGGACTGACAACTCATGGGGCCCCCAGGCAATAGGGGATCATGGGGCCCCTGTTTCCTTGCCCAAACGCAAAAAAGCCTATGAAAAAGGTACCAGGGGCATCTCATGTGGCCCCCTACTGACCCTGGGCCCTCGGGCAGTGCCCAAGTTTCCAAATGGTCAGTCCACCCCTGGTATATAGTATTGTTTCACTGAAAGTGCTGCTGAGGGATTGATATAGACTCCTAAGAATGGTTAAGAACCTTGGGCCAAAACTTAGGCTGGCCATACACTATACAATTTTTTTGGCCAATTTCCTTTAGATTTACCTTCAACTGTGTAGTGCACAGGCCCGCCCAATTGGATACAATTGAAAGTGTTGTTTGGGTTTGACCTCATATTATATGGTTTTTGGTAAATCTATAGCAAAAATCTCAAGAAAAATTGTATAGTGTATGGACAACCTTAGTGTCTGTAAGCCAAATCGGAGACAGTCCAATGTTATTGTGATGAATGCCTTGCTGAGTGAGAATATCATGCTCTGTCACCTCCCTTGTCCCACCTACATTAAACTGCTCAGATGAGATTCAGGAACCTTTTGCTTTAACCTGAAGCCTGGTGATTGGTTTTGTTCTTGATTAATTAAGTCTCTACATTTGTTCTTATTTTATGGGGGTAAAAAGAAGTTAATCCTGTTTGCCAAGATCTTAATAGTTATCTTAGATCTGTTTGTATAAACAAAAGAGAATAATTTGTGCAATCCCCTAGGGTTTTTCCTGGTGTTGGAAGCAGGTTTTTCTTGAGGGTCAGATTTTGGGTATTACTTATGCTATTGAAAAAGCTACGGACAGCTACTAAAAATTTTTGTAGTAGGATCTCAAGAACCAGCTGGGCCCTGGGGCCTTGGACAACTTCAGTGTTATTGCAACTTTTAATATCTTTCTCTGTAAAATCTTCTTCTACTAGATTGTTCTGGGTGTGGTCTATCTTTAGGAATAGCAATAGGCTAAATATTTGTTCAGACAACATTTTGGGTAAGGTTCACAGTTTTGTAAAATGTTTTGAGTGAGAATTTAAAAAAAAAATCACCTAAAATAAGTCGGGGGCATTGAGAAATACGAAACCTGAGTACTGAATCGATGTAGCCCTTGAGGGAGAGTATTCAAGCCATAAGAATGCCCAGAAGGTATAATACTCCTATCTGGCCCATCTGAGGATCTTCTAGGTTTTGGTGGAAAAACAGATTCAAAGCCATTTGGGCTGTTTTTATTCAGGGTGTCTTATTTTCTGGTAAACATAAAAAATCAATCTTTTTCTTTGATAGTATTTTGGCAGTTGTGTTTTGATTCTGGAGGCTAATTGACTTTGTTGGACTCTTATGGGCCACCCAATTTAACCTCCCTAGTGGTCTGATTATGTCCATATTTCTGTGCTCAAAGCGGTACATTTTTTTGCATGGAAATATGTATTTTATTTTATTGTAGGCCTGTAATTTTTAGGAATAACTCACTGAAATCTGTCCGAACAAGAGTCTAGTAAACATCCCCGGTATGTTACAATTTGAAACACGAAATCATAAATTATAATTTAATAAATAATCATAAAAAATAATAATATAATAATACATTTAATTCAATAATATAATCAAACCAAAAACACTGAAATTTGGAATTGAGCGCAAAGTTCGCACATCACTGAGCAAAGTCGCAAAATCATTTTCAGTGTCTGATGACGAATTTCCCCACAAATCATTATCACTCAATTCTGCAAGTGGTTCTAATTTACTATCACTGTTCTCTAGCTGGTCTAAAACCACTTTTGACCTAAAGGGACGCTATTTGGACGCCATGGACGTTTCTCAGTTTCCAGGCAGAAAGAACAGTAAAAATGCAGGCAGGGCACAGGACAAAGCACTAGGGACAAAATGTATGTGAAATGCTTTGATACAGTAATGTTTTACTATGTGATTTTAGTGTATTTAGTGAATGTCACTTTTTCTCATTTTCAAATTTCCTGCCGATCCGTCCCCCGTACGTCCCGACGCTCACGGGGACGGAACCCAGATGACAGATGCCGGCATCCGCCGGAGGACATTACAGTGGACACTGCAGGAGGGACATCGCAGGAGCACAGGACAAGGTAAGAGATTGAGGGATCCCGGAGCAGCGCCGCATGGTAAGCCCGAGTGTAGCTCAGAGTTACCACTTTTGGTACTGAAACTTTACCCGAGCTACACTCGGGAATACCGCCAGGGGGGTTAATGTAGGTCATCTCTATTGGAAAAGCACTAACATTTCTGTTTCTATTTCTTTGAAGACAATGGAGTCATTTAAGAGGGACTCATTTAAATGCCATTGTGCTGGATGCAGTTTGAAACAGTGGCCAAAAACAAGCATTTTCACCAGGGAGTGATATAATCAAGGTACTGATAAAATTTTGATTTTAGAAATAAATGGGGAGTAAAGTGCAGAGGGTCAGAAAATGCTTTTTTGCACATGAGTTTAATGCAAATAACCTCTGGTGCTACGGTTACATTCCCACAAAATCTCTATTATATCATGTTGGTATAGCATTTGAGCTATCTTGTGGTTTTGTTGTGGGGTGTATAAAAATTGATCTAGCTTAGTAAGATTTGTCAGGTGTTTGGTCTAAGCGTACATCCCTATCAAAAATTTTGTGACCCATGATGTGAGGTGTCATTGAGGAGAGCCAGTTGCAGAAGAATGTCACTTGTCCCTAAGTACGCAAGAGCTAAGGAAAAAGAGAATTGAGTTTCCTGAAACAGGATTTCAATACCCAGATAGTTATAGTACTGAAAAGCTTTGGATCTTTTAGAGGGTAATTAAAGCTTTGAACATGTGAGTCAGAATTTTGAAAGTCTGAGGTTTTCATACTTAACATAATGTTATTTGT
>CATNWA010003157.1:0-38904 GCA_951230385.1 Staurois parvus
GAGGAGTAGCAGGGTTCAGTCCAGAAAAGTGGGTCTGCCCCCTAGTTGTAACGGGTGGGCCAAAAAATTTGGGGGTCCCTAGGCCCAAAAAGAAGTAGTGAAGGGCCAACACCCCCCCCTTTTTTGGGTTTTCGGTTGACCCCAAAATTTAATGTACAACCATAACTTTGAACCCCGAAGGACATGGGCTTTGCAGTGGGGTTTTCCCGGGACAGCGAATGGAAAAAAATAAATTGTCGGCATTTCCCCGCTATTTATTTTTTTTTCTTTTTAAAAGAAAAAGGGGGCCCCCCCTCCATTTTTTTAACCAAACCCCTTTGGGTTGGTATGGAAATTTTAGGGGGCCCCCCAATTTTAAACCCGACCCCTTTTCCCCATCTTTTTAGCCCCAGTTTTGGGTCGGAAAGGGGAGGGGGGGTTGAAACGCCCCCCCCTCCGCCCCCATACCAGGCACATGCCCTCCAAAAAGGGGGGGTGCTTTGGGTCCCCCCCCGAAACACTCTGTCCCCATATTTTATTTGGGGGCAATGGCTTTTTCCCCCCAACGTGGGGCCCTTTTTCCCTGTGGGGTCTGCGGGCGGGGGCCTTTCCCGAACTGGAATTCCCCCTTTAACAAGGGGGGGGGCCCCCAAAATCCCCCCCCCCCAAAGTGAATGAGAAAGGGGGTAAAATGGGGACCCCTCCTAGTCACCCCAAAAAAAATGTATTTTAAAAAAAGAAGGCAAAGGGTTTTTTGGAAAAATCCCTTTTTTATGCCCCCCATGCCCCTAAACCCCCCAAAAAAAAAAAAAAAAAACGCTTTCCCCTCTCCACGCCCCCCCCTTTCGCTGAAAAGGCTTGCACCTTTTTATTGGGGAAATTTCCTTTATAAACCCGCATGATGTCCTTAAGGTGAAGTTCTGGGTCAGGTACCTTTCTTTGACCAATCACAATGCTCCGTCAGGGCGCAGTGCATATGTGGGGCATGGCGGGAAAACTTGTGTTTCGACTCTGAACAATGCAGGAAGGTGCACCTTCTCAGAATGCCATCTTGGACACCCCCCCACAATTTGTGCTATATTTACTTCTTGTACTGTTTGGACATTGCTTCTCAGTACAATAAATGGGTTCCTGTGCTGCCCGAATTTCCACTGGTGCTATGCCTCAGGGAAGCTAAGATTTTTACTGCAAGCACTTCTACTTTATCTTCTTGGATCTCTGAACCCACCACTTGTGTCCCACCATCCCTATATGTCACCTGCAAGGGATTCAAGGTGAGGGATGGACTTTGTTTAAAGCTTCCATCCACGGATGGTGAGATTTCAAATTGGAAATATTGATGGCACCTCATGAGGATGCTTAATGTGATGGAAGTCATTGACTACTCTACTGAGTACGGTCTTGGGGGGTGATTATTTTAGTGATAGTAGTCATTTTTTGTGCTAATCAAAACTTCATTTTAAGGCTTGTTGGCCCACTTTTATTAAACCCCAAAGTAAAGGTTCAACAGTAAACTTGCCCTTGCAGGGGGACCCCTTCAGCCTGATGAGCATGGAATCTCTCTTCCAGAATGGACCGCTCTCTCTCTTGAATGGATCACCTCTCCTAACGGGAACCCACATGTCAGGGATCTCCTCGATCCCCGCCACGATGGTCCCGGCGCAGGCGCAGTGCGCCGCCCTGTGCAGGGACTCAAGCACTAGGTCCGGGTCGGCCGCGGCGTTCGAGTTTGCGCATGCGCAGTAGAAGCCGTGGCCGCCCGCTGGGCACCAATGGCAGTGCAGGGCGGGATATTTAAATGGCCCTGAGCTGTCATTCAGTGCCTTCTGGTCTTACCTGTATCCTGTGAACCTGTGTATTGTAAGTTGCTGACCCGGATTGTGCTCTGACCTTGCTGAATTTCTCCTGCCCTGACCCTTGCTTTGCCTGACCTCTCTCTTGAATGCCCCCTATTGGATCTGACCTGCTGTTGCTGACCTGGCGTGTGACCCGACTATTCTCTGCCCGCTGCCTTGTACCATACCGTCCTCCCTGTTACCGACCCGGCTTGTCTGACCTCGCACCGGCTCAGTCATCCATCCATCCATCCATCCATCCTCCCAGTGGGGTCTTCTGACCTCCTCATATCAGGCTCTTCCCCGCGGGAGCCCTCGGCGAATACCACTACCACTAACGGGTTTGCCCAGTAGTCACGACCTGGTCTCGGGGGGGCTCCAAGTCCATCCCCACCATCAGGGGCCCTGGTGAACAAGCACCCTGGGACTTAGACTCCGTGCTCTGGGAACGCCTATTTAGTGGAGTGCTAGTGGTACCGCCGGGTGGTCCCTTACACCACACCTGTTCCCTGATAGGCCTACGCCTGTCTCCTGATTCACAGTTCAGGATAGACTTTGTTTAAAGCTAACATTCATGGATGGTGAGCTTCCATTTGGAAATAATGGTGGCACCCGGTGAGGATGCAAAACGACTGACTGACTACTCTATTGAGTTAAAATACTTCCTGTATAGATCTTCCACACACAATGCAAAAAGGTCCAGATACATACAATTCTGACTGGTGTTAAAACAACTACATAAAGGAGACTTCCACAAATGGCACAGCTTGTTTTCTTACATCTCCTTATTGCTGAGCTAATATTTTGGGCACTGGATCCAAAGGCAATTCTAAAAACCTACCAAACGAACATGCTGAGTTCATGCCACCTGGAGTGTTCTCTCATTCAAGCAACTAAACCTGTTAAGCAAAATGGTGGACCCAGAAGGATTTGTGGATAATAATCACTGAATAATCCCCCCAAGTTGCAATGCTCTGTGTACACCCAATGTTCAAATTTCTGGTATACTGATCTGCACTCATTCTGGAAAAGTAATTCTAAAATATTCCACCCAGACTGTACAGAGCCATCTATTGAACACGCCATAATACATATGTAGCCCCTTCTAGGCTAGCTAGATAGGATTTTTGTTAGAGAAGCGGCCTGGGATGAGCCAGCCTGGCAATGAGGTAGTGAGTTCACCTCAGGACAAGGTGGGAGGCTCTACAGGTCAGGGCTTCTGGAGTCCTACCATCTTTCCAGAAACTTCTGGCACTTTCTGGAAGGGGCGGAGGAGGGGAGTAGGCCCATATTTGCATATTTAGGGGAACTTGGCCAATCCCCAGGCAAGAGGCCAGGTAGTGTGGTCAAGGACAGCCCTTAAATGTGGCAGAGCCTGAGCAGCAGGGTTTATTGTTGGAGTTGAGTCAGGTGGAAGATGGACTGAGAAGGCGCGGGAGTGCGGAGCCCGGGAGAAGGCCCCAGGGAGGGGAGCCTACCTACTGGCTGGATGCTGGACAGAAGGATCTCCACTGTGCCACAAGTCTCCTAGGGAGGACAACCTGTCAGCAGGGAAGGAGCTAGCCCAGCGTAAGGCTTGAAAGCAGCTACCAACCAACAAAGCTACATGACAGGACAGTATGAGTACTCCTCCACAAAAGGGAGCGGGCGGTCAGGTGTGTGACGGGAGCGACTTTTGGGGGTGGGGGGACCTCTGTATCATCTCCCCAAATCATTATGTTTAACCCACCCTGTGCCTGTTAAGGGTTACAGGGTGTGTATGTGAATGTCTGAGTCCTGTGTATAGTGTGTGTTCCTTTGTCTAGGCCACATGGCTGTCCATTGTCTGTTTACCATGTGCTACCCCCCATTGTGCTGTGTCTTCCTGTCCAGCGAACTATTATGGGATGTACTGTTTGTGTATTGGTGTGGGGGTTGGTCAATGTCCTTTGCCACATGGTTGCATCCCATTGTTCTGTGTCTGGTTGGATGGGGAGGGGTGATGAGGTGTTTCCTGCCTATACTGTAGCCCTTCCCACTGAGAGGGTGGGCTGATGATGTATTTCCTGTTCCTGGTTGTGTTTCCCCGCCCTCTGTATAAAACATGTTGTTTTGTGTAAAATAAAGGTTGTTGGCTTCCTGTTTTAGTAAGAGCTGGGTGTTGTCTTTTTTCCTGAGGGATTTCGAGGGTGTGGTCCGTGGATGGTGTTCGGACAGGGGAAGTTGTGCTATAACGGAAAAACTCAGTGCGGTCTGGGTTCCGGTTCCGTTACAAGGTGCAACACCCAACTTCTCATCTGGGACTACAGATCTTAGAATGCCTTGCCAAGAGATACCCTCAGGACAGCCGGGTGCAAGAGGAAGGATTCATCTGGGGTCTCAGGAGATACAACGAAGGGGACTCGGTGCTCCTTAAATTAGCTGTTGCTGATGTTTGTTCCACATTTTGTACAGTGTGTGCTAAAAAGTTGTCCTCAAGTTCTACAGTTCCTTGGGCATCCCACATACCCCTAGACCCCATCCATGTTGTTGTAGCGCTACACATACATAATATATAGAAGTGATCACTTACCTGTGTATACCGATACACACTGAGCAATTGGGCCATCGCATTATTCGTAAAGAAAGAGCTCTCACCAATAAAACCGGCCACTTCTCCGTCTCCCTTACAGTAATAGTTGGGAGCTTCCTTCTCTCCAGACAATATCTTTATGGCATATCCCAAAGTTTTCATTGGATCATTACAAGTATTAAATATATGATAGCCCAGGGTGACATTGGGCAGGAGATCGGGGTTCTGGTTTATCTCATCGACAGCAGTAATCATCGCCAAGATGCTTTTGTACTCTTCAACGTCAACACTGCCAGATAATGAGAGGTTTTAAATGGAAAATGGTTACTTCTGAGAGTACAGTTTGGTCACAGCCCACAAAACTAAAGCCCCGTATACACAATGAGAATATTGGACAAATGATCATCTGTTTTTTTTGGGGGGGTTGCGTCCTAGTCTCATATCGAAAGTGAAGAGGCTGCCAACGTTACGAACATTCTTGTACAACAGAAAGAACATTCGGGAGTGATGTCATGTATTTGTATTGTATTATCAGATAAACACTGTACTGATTAAATCTTATGATCTGATATCATATGAGACACATTTCATCCCTTCATATAGCTGTGTACGGACGATCAGATTATCGTACGATCGCTTGAAAAGAGGGAATTTCCGTACGATTTTCTGATCATGCGAGCTAGGCTTAGCACTTCTTAGAAAACCATTAAAAAAAATTAATTTGATAGGCAACTGCAGATCGCATAAATGACACAGCAGAGGATTGCAGGGGGAGCAGTGTGGAATTAGGGTTCCATGGGGTGCAGAGGTGAGAAGCGTGGAAGAGGATTGCAGGGGGAGCAGTGTGGAATTAGGGTTCCATGGGGTGCAGAGGTGAGAAGCGTTGGAAGAGGATTGCAGGGGGAGCAGTGTGGAATTAGGGTTCCAGGGGGGAGAGGTGAGAAGTGTGGAAGAGGATTGCAGGGGGGAGTGTGGAATTAGGGTTTAGGGTTCCATGGGGTGCAGAGGTGAGAAGCGTTGGAAGAGGATTGCAGGGGGAGCAGTGTGGAATTAGGGTTCGTTGGAAGGGTGCAGAGGTGAGGGTTCCAGTGTTGAGAGTGTTGGAGGAGGTACAAGGGTGAGCACATTTGCACAGTACATCACCACTACTATTGTATGTTACATTCAGGTGTACCTCGGTTTACGAATTTTGCAAAAAATTTGTAAACCGAAATGTGGTTCCCATAGGAATGCAGGGAAAACCAATTAATCTGTTCCGGAGGTCAGAAAAAAGTAGAAAAAAAGTTGATGTCACTATAGGTCAGTGCCGGTTTTTAAATGTAATTACTGCTTTTTTTTCCCTTCACTATAGCTCAGAGATTCAGCTGTCACTTCCCCCCCAGCTAAAAGAAACAAAGTTTCCTTCTAGTTTGTTTCTCTGAGTTAAAAGAAACAATGTTTCCTGTAACTCCGGGGAAAGTGACAGCAATTGTATTTAAAAATCGGCACCGACATACACTTCGTATTGTTAAAAAATCCATAAAAAATTTGTACACCGAGGAGTTATTTTCATTCGTAAACCGAAAATTACAGTAACCGAGGCGTTGGTAATCCGAGGTACACCCGTACTTATATACATTCTTTGGTGTTTTTCCTGCTTCTGACCACAGCACTCCCTACACTGGGCTGAACATGACATGCTCCTGATTATTGCTTACTTCACATTACAGACAGGTGTGGTTTGTTTTTGTTGCGAATCAAAATTCAGATCAATTAATCATTATTCAGAGATTCAGATGTATCCAAATTTCTGAACTACAATAGTAATGAATTTAAATGAATCCGAAACAACAATTCAAAATTTTGTCTGAAATTTTAATCCGAATACAAAATTGAATTTGAACACAGGAGTAAAGGCAAACTGAATAGAAAAGAATGGAGGAAAACAGAACAGAATAGAACAGAAAATAAAATAATGAAACAGAATAGAAAATAGTCGAATAGAATAGAGCATGAGGTTTTGATTCATTAACACCAACTACCTTTTCATATTCTACAAACATATACACCCTATCCCGTAGTCTCATACTGCTAACATAATGTCCATCAAAAAGTCCCCCACAAAAAAGTCCCAAAAATAAATTAAAATTATAAATAAATAAAAATAAATAAAAAAAAAATATAAATTAAAATGTGCAAATAATGATCCTCGCTTCTTCAATCTTCCAGCTGTGACAATGTCCAAATCTTCCCTTCAATCCAAAAGTACCTCAAAAAAAATATACTAGATATAGTGCATTATCTTTTAAAAAATCATATACGTGATAGCATGCAACCACACTGGTGACATAAATAAACATCACACATGTGAAGTGAAAAACAGCACACCACTTGACTAGTGGTCCTGTGAAACCACCACTGCAATGCGTGACACTCTACAAAAACACAATTTGTGATCAGTGACAAAATGGTGCCAAATACGTGCCACTCCGCATATAGGATAATATACAATTACCCCCTTAAACTTTCAAAGCATACTGGAAATCCTTTGTACCACATACAGTTGCCTTCACTGGGAGTATGCTATCCTTTATATGAGTAGACAATGGAATCACCTCCTCACACAATGACGGGCATCGGGATCCCCGTTCCTCACAGGACAAAAGGGATCTTGTGAAAAAGTCGGAAGTGACGAAACGCGTCAGGGTCGTGACGTCAGACGCTAGGCCAGAAGGAGCAGAGCGGCCATTTTGGAGAAGGTCTCAGCACAGAACGGAGATCAGCGAGGATGGACGGCATTTTTACTATGTAAGCTGTATAATAAATTCTGTATACCATTTTATACTATTCCACTGAGTCTGCTCCCATTTTTCCTGTGAGGAACGGGGATCCCGATGCCCGTCATTGTGTGAGGAGGTGATTCCATTGTCTACTCATATAAAGGTGCCAAAAGACATTGTCAGTGTGCCAAAAGACATTGTCCTGTGCAGATCGGGAGTTGTACAACTGGTACTATTCTGACCATGTCTGTTATTTAATCATGGATCATGACTTGATGTTTTGCTTTTTGAGATCTTTTAGCATGCTTCACTTTGTCAGACAGTGTGTCAGGGCTCCAGGGTGTGACCAGAGGTATGTGACTGACGCAGGGAAACGCAGACTTCAGATATGTTATAAACAATATAATTTATTAAAGACTAACAATACAAACATAAATGCAGTGCAATACTAAAACATAACACAGTGCAAACGAACGAACCAAACCACCCACAGATAACAATACATACAATGCAAGCGTCGTCAGGCAGGCCGGGTCAATAACAATCAGGCAGGTAGGAACAGGAGGGAGCAGGCAGAGAGTAGTCAGGTCACGAGCCGGGTACAGCAACTAACAGGCAGGTAGGTACAGGGGGGTCAGGCAGACAATGGTCGGGGTCACAAGCCAGGGATCAGAACAGGAGAAGTCAGCAGAGGTCAGGATCAGCAGGGTCAGGACAGGAACGGGCAGCACACAGAACACCCATACAGGGGAAAAACACACACACCAAGGCCCAGACTGCAGGTCTGGCCATCACTTAAATACACCTGCATAAGCAGTTTCAGGTGTTTGGCTGGCTGCAGGGTTGAGTCTCTGATTGCTGGGAGCACCCGCTGGCCAGCCCTGGTACTGCAGCCCACAAGGCAGGTGAGTCCCACCATTACTGGCCAGACCATTCCTGACAGTACCCCCCCCCTCAAGGAGCGGCCTCAGGACGCTCCAAACAGTCCTAGCTGGGCAACATGTTCCCCGCCCGGGTCTGGTAACTGGCGGGATATCAAAGACTGGCACACCGGGCAGGACTCCGGGCAGCGGCACACCGGACAGAGGCACATCGGGCAGCGGCACAGGCATCGGGTCCCCAGGCGGGAGGGCACTGGGCCCCCAGGAGGGGCGACACATCGGGCCCGGGCAGCGGCACAGCGGCGGGCAGAGGCACCCCAGGCGGAGGACAGCTCGGACCCCCACCGGGCAGAGGCGGGCGCGGGCACACCGGGCAGAGGCAGCGACAGGTTTCGGGCCCCAGGCAGCGGCAGCAGTCACATCGGTCAGGGCACCCCGGGCAGAGGCAGAGGCATCGGGCAGTGGCACTCCGCCGGAGGCCCGGGCCACTCCGGGCAGAGGCACATCGGGCAGGACTCCGGGCAGGAGCACATCGGGCTGGACTCCGGGCAGCGGCACATCGGGCTGGACTCCGGGCAGAGGCACATCGGACTGGACTCCGAATCACCAGGTGGCAGCAGCACGGGCCTGGGTCAGCAGGCGGAGTGGGGGCCCCGGGCCAGCAGGCGGAGTGGCGGGCCCTGGGCCACCAGGCATCAGATCATTTGGGCGCCGGGCACCCCGGCGGATCTGGACAGGCATTGGGCCCCCAGGCGGGGGCAGTGGGACAGGCATTGGCCCCCCAGGCGGGGCGGCGGGCATTGGGCCCCCAGGCATGGCTCGACAGCATCGGGCCCCCAGGCGGGTCAGCGGCGGGCGCTGGCCCCCAGGAGGGGCGACAGCGGGCATCGGGCCCCCAGGCGGAGCGGGGCGGGCACTGGGTCATCAGGCATTGGATCGTCTGGCCCCGACAGGCGGGGCATCGGGGCCCCCAGGCGACCCCCGGGCGGGCACAGGTCATCAGGCATTGGATTGTCTGGCTCGACAGCGGGCATCAGGTCACCAGGTATGACAGCGGGCTGGGTCACCAGGCCCCAGGTCATTTGGCAGGCCAGCGGTCCCCGCGTCATCGGCGGGCGCCGGACCCCCAGACGGAGGACAGGTTTCGGGCCCCCAGGCACGACGTCAGGTCTCGGGCCCCCAGGCAGAGCAGCGGGGCGGACCGGGTCATCAGGTACCGGATCGTCTGGAGCGACAGCGGGCACCGGTCCCCTGGCGGAGGACAGGTCTCGGGCCCCCAGGCAGAGCGACAGGCACCGAGTCACCAGGCACGGCAGTGGGGCATCAGGAGCGCAACTGGCATGACAGCGGGCACTGGGTCAGACCATTGGATCGTCTGGCTGGACAGCGGGCACGGGTCACCAGGCATCAGATCATTTGGCTCGACAACGGGCACCGCGTCATCTGGCAAGGCAGTGGGCACCAAGTCACCAGGCACGGCAGTGGGCTCTGAGTCAATTGGCACAACAGCGGGCACCGGGTCATCATCAGGCTGGGTCACCGGTTCATCAGGCTCGGCATCACCGGTTCATCTGGCGGATCGTCAGGCACAGCGGGTACGGATCACCAGGCATGACCGCGGGCACTGGGTCATCAGGCATTGGATCGTCTGGCTCGAGGTTCTCAGACGGCAGGCTCACCAGTTTGGATACTGGCAGGATGGTATTGGTTGGAAAGAATTTTCGCTTTTTTCTGGTTTTTAACTACTGGAGCACTGTAAGTAAACGCAGGTCTGCAAACGGATGGAGCAGCTGGAGACAGAGAAGAGCTGGAGGATGGAACAGGGGAGGGAACAGTTGCTACAGAGGGCTTCTTTACAGGGTTAAAGGCAGGATAGGTGCAGCGAGTGGGAACAGGGTACTGACATGCGGTAGATAGCAGGGTATACTGGGCTGTAACTGGAGGTGCTGTTGGGAATGCAGGAATAGAGCTTTGAGGAAATAGATTAGAAGCAGGACTGGGTTTTTGTAAGCTGACTGAGGCTGGGTGCAACAAGTCTGTCCATGTCTGCAGTATGGGTTGAACAAAGCTGAGCTTACACAAAGCCTGTCTGACCAAAGACTGCACTGCGTTTATACAATCCCTTAGTACCTGTGGTGAACATGCAGCATAATGCTCCAAGAAGCAATCCACATCATCCTCTAATAACCACACCAGGGACTCTACCTGGTCTGCACTAAATGGTGGCAAAAAGTCATCCCTGCTTTCAGGGGTACCAGATGAAGCCAACTCTACACAAACCTGAATCAAAGGCTGCACCTCAGAGAACTCTGTGCCCTGATCTACTAGAACATGAGCGATCCGTATACATTCTAGCAGTTGATCCCGGGGATACTCCCTCAGAGCCTGATAAGCATATTCTCTGTCATCAAAAACCAGCAGCGACAAACACACACACCAAGGCCCAGACTGCAGGTCTGGCCATCACTTAAATAAACCTGCATAAGCAGTTTCAGGTGTTTGGCTGGCTGCAGGGTTGAGTCTCTGATTGCTGGGAGCACCGCTGGCCAGCCCTGGTACTGCAGCCCACAAGGCGGGTGAGTCCCACCATTACTGGCCAGACCATTCCTGACACAGTGTCTATTTAAGTGATTTCTTGATTCAACAGGTCTGGCAGTAATCAGGCCTTGGTGTGGCAAATGTAACTCAGCTTTCCCAAAATGTGGTTAATCACAGTACATTCATGATTTAACATGGAGGGGGCAATTACTTTTTTTTACATAGGGTCAGGTGGGTTTGGATGGCTTTTTTTCCTTAATAAATGAAATCATAATTTAAAACACTGCATTTTGTATTTACTCGGGTTATCTTTGTGTAATATTAAAATTTTTTTGATAATCTGAATAACTTAAGTGTGACAAATATGTTAAAAAAAATCAGAAAGGCAGCAAATACTTTTTCACAGGACTGTCGCTGTCACGGTCTAGCCTGTAGTTTCCGGTTTGTGACATTCTTACCTCCTTGCTCCAGTGGTTCTGCTGAACCTGCGATTTCATTCACATGCGCTGCTGTCTTCTGTGTTCACCTATGGGCATCGCCTGCTCTACTGTGGATTTATATCCCCTTCCCTTCTATCACTTCCTGTCCTGATCCACAGTCTGCTTCCCCCTGTATATAGGCATGCTCAGTGCAGCTGGCATTGCCTGAGCGACTTCCTAGTTTCTCTGTGATTCTGGTTTTCCTTGTATCACTTGTACAGTAAGGAACAGAAGTATTTGAACCCCCTGCGATTTTGCAAGTTCCCCCACTTAGAAATCATGGAGGGGTCTGACATTCACATTGCAGGACATTCCCACTCTGAGTGACAGAATTCAGGAAATCACATTGTATGATTTGTAAAGAATGTATTTGTCTCGCACGGCTGAACAGAAGTATTTGAACCCCTGAGAAGATCCGTGTTAGTATTTGGTACAGAAGTCTTTGTCTGCAATTACAGAGGTCAGACGTTTCCTGTAGTCCTTGGCCAGGTTTGCACTGCAACAGGGATTTTGGCCCCTCCTCCACACCGATCTGCTCTAGATCTGTCAGGTTTCGGGGCTGTCGCTGAGCAACATGGAGTTTCAGCTCCCTCCAAAGATGTTCTATTGGATTTAGGTGTGGAGACTGGCTAGGCCACTCCAGAACCCTGATATGCTTCTTACGGACCCACTCCTTGGTTCTCCTGGCTGTGTGATTTGGGTCGTTGTCATGTTGGAAGACCCAGCCACGACCCATCTTCAATGCTCTGACTGAGGGAAGGAGGAGGTTGTTGCTGAAAATCTCACAAAAAATGGCCCCATTCATCCTCTCCTTAATACAGTACAGTCGTCCTGTCCCCTTCGCAGAAAAGCACCCCCAAAGCATGATGTTACCACCCCCATGCTTCACAGTAGGGATGGTGTTCTTGGGATGCAACTCATCCTTCTTTTTCCCCCAAACACGACAAGTGAAGTTTAGACCAAAAAGTTCTACTTTGGTCTCATCTGACCACATGACTTTCTCCCATGCCTCCTCTGGATCATCCAGATGGTCATTGGCAACCTTCAGACGGGCCTGGACATGTGATGACTGGTGCAGGGGAACCTTCCGTGCAATGCATGATTGGAAACCATGACGGCGTAGTGTTCTACCGACAGTGACCTTTGACACTGTGGTCCAGCTTTCTTCATGTCATTGACCAGCTCCTCCCTTGTAGTTCTGGGCTGATTCCTCACCTTTCTTATCATCAGTGATACCCCACGAGGTGAGATCTTGCATGGAGCCCCAGTCCGAGGGAGATTGACAGTCGTCTTTAGCCTCTTCCATTTTCTAACAATTGCTCCAACAGTTGATCTATTTTCACCAAGCTGCTTGGCAATTGCCCCGTAGCCCTTTCCAGCCTTGTGGAGGTCCACAATTTTGTCTCTGGTGTCTTTTGACAGCTCTTTGGTCTTGCCCATGGTAGTAGTTGGCGCCTGACTGACTGTGGGGTGGACAGGTGTCTTTAAAGAGCTCAGACAGGTGCTACTAAGTTAGATTAATGAGTGGAGTAGAGGTGGACTTTTTAAAGGCACAGTAACAGGTCTTTGAGAGCCAGAATTCTTGCTGTTTCTTAGATGTTCAAATTCTTCTGTTCAGCAGCAGTGCAAGACAAATACATTCTTTACAAATCATACAATGTGATTTCCTGAATTTTTTTTTAAATTCTGTCTCTCAGAGTGGGAATGCACCTACAATGTGAATTTCAGACCCCTCCGTGATTTCTAAGTGGGAGAACTTGCAGAATCGCAGGGGGTTGTATTCTGTAAGGAAGAAGAATAATGCAGCTGAATGCATATACTCCTGCGCTGGACAGTGGACTCCACAATGTCAAAATCCCCACATGAGTCTGAAAGGAATGCAAGCCTTGCTGCCCTCAATGGACCAGGAGAATCCAAAGAGAACTGTATATAAGAAACAAAGAGAGGGCGCACGGCCCTAGTGCATTTACCTAGTGTCCACTGGCTCTGAAGAAGAGGTACAACTCGAAACACATCAGCCACCAGCTATCTAGAGGTCTACAGTCCCCCACCAGACCACTTCCAGGGGTTTTGGACCTCATTCCATCCTTTGCGACATACTTTCCATTTGATTTTATTTCTCTTGTGAGTATTTTACTATTTATAATAAATCTAATTTTTAAAGGTAATGCACTAGGCCCGTGTGCCCTCTCTTTGCTTCTTATATACACTTGTATTCTGTGCCTGACTTCCCCTGTACCAAACCCCAGCTTTGTCTACCATTTTCTTGAGTTCAGCATGTCTCTTTGGATCCTCTTCTGTTTCCTTCCATCTGTACTTTGCAAATGCGAGTGGACTTTGCTTCATCAGCTGGGCATACCCGGTTCCAGTTTGCTGCAAGTCCATCCCCACCATTAGGGGCCCTGGTGTGAAGAAGCAGACTGGGAACCCCGAGTTGGATTTTTCTACCGCTCACTACCATAGAAACCTGACATTTGCTTTCCAAAATGGGGTAATTTTGTAGGTGTTTCCTCTGTCTTGGTGCTATAATGCCTCCACAAATGTGAAAGGTAGTCAGGAAATGACATGCATAGTTTATGTTCCTTTAAAGGTCAAAGGTGCTCCTTGGATTTTGAGTGGCTTTTTAATAAACAATCTGGTTTTAAAAATTCAATAGAGAGCACTATGGTTTGTTTTTTTTTTCTTCTGAGTGGCAATGCTGTACATGTTCCCTGGAGCTGGCCCTGATGATAGGGAAGACCTTCAACTCTCTAGTGCAGCTTATCCCGGCTAATTAACCACTTCCGTCATACTGGTTGGCAGCGGTGGGATCAGGACACTGAGGAGATGGTAGACAGAGAAAGCCAGCGGATGCGGGAACAGGCCCAGCCCACATAATACAAGAAGTGGACTGTGGCATATCTGCAGGAGAGGGCTGAGCAGCTGTCCCTTACCTGGAGAGGCCTAGCCAAAGAGGATCTGATTGCAGCCATTGAGGGAGCTGATTCCCAGGATGCCCCAGCAAGGGAGGAGAGCAGGCCAACCCCAGCCTCCCCAGCATGCCATGACCCAGGGCCCAAGAGCCCCTGGCTTACTCGGGTGGAGGAAGAGATGGCCCTCCTGGGGTCAGACGCCATGGCAGAGGACAAGCGAGAGGCTAACCGGAGGGCGCATGAAAGAGAGAGCCAAGGGAGCCACCGTGAGCTAAGCTGTACTTCCAGCCCCAGGGCCGCGGATTACCTTCCTCCCCGGGTCAGCCGCAAGGACATTAAACCCTTCAACGAAGCCGCCGGGGATGTGGAGGGGTTCTTTCAGGACTTTGAGCAGCAGTGACAGCTCATAGAGGTGCCAAGCACGGATTGGATACGGCACCTTGTGGGTCTGCTAGAAGGGGGGGTGCAGCTGCGGCCTACCGCACTCTGGATTATGTGGATGGCCGGGATTTCACCTGGGTCAAACAGACTATGTTGGAGTATTATGCATTGACCCCAGAAGTGCACCGGGTGTGCTTGCTTCCGTGACCTGCCCTGCCCTGCCATGCGGAGCCGTCCTATCGGATGTATGCGCACAAGATGTCACAGTCCTGTCGGAGGTGGCTAGAGGGGGAACAGGCCCGCACCGCAGAAGAAATCATCCAAGCATTTCTGAAGGAGCAATTCTACAACCAATGCCCGGCGGAGGTGCGCGGATGGGTAAGAGAGAAAGCCCCTACCACCCTTGCAAAGGCCGCTGCCTTGGCCGACAAGATCCTGGCCATCAAACCACATTGGAAACGGCGGGCACCTGAGCTGCCAAGCTGGGCCCCGCCCCCCCACCACCTCTGCCAAAACAGGCCCCCCACCTACCACTGCCAACTCCGCAGGACCACCACCCAGAGCCCGGTTCATGGGCACCCCCATGGACCACCGCTGCTACTGGTGCAAAAGGCCGGGGCACCTCCAAGCCAACTGCCCCACCTCCCGAAGCCACCTTCCTTCCCCCGCCCAGTCCACTACCTGGAGCTCCATCCCGCAGAAGAACCACTGCCCCCCGCCTCCCAGCGAAGGGATGATCTTCCCAGAAGACAACCACTCCCGGGGGGTTTACAGTGTCCACCCCCTGGAGGCTACATACCCCGCCCAGAAACAGTGCCACCTGCAGGTCATGCGGGTGGATGGGCAACCCACCACCGGTTTTCAGGATACGGGGGCCTTCTTAACCATCGCCGACCCCCGGGTGATCTGGCCAGAAGCCATCCAACCTGGCCCAGGATTCGCCATCAAGCTGGTGGGAGAAGCCAGACATCATATCCCCAGAGCATCCGTACATCTCGACTATAGGTTTGGGGAGCAACAGTGCCAAATCGGTGTCATGGGAAGAATCCCGGTGGATGTTATACAGCTACTCGACGCCCACGACTTCAAGCAGCGCACGGTCCACATCAAACGTGTTGATAGAGTACCACGACCGGACTCTAGCCATCTGCCCTGCCTCCACAGGCGGAGAAGATGAGGGAGCCCTGTCCGATCTCCTGCAAGCCACCAAGGTCACCACTCCTCTAGATCAGATTCCCACAGGAGCTCAGCTGAACCCCTGCCAGACGGCCCAGATGTGGACCGGGCCGTCGCCTTCTCAGCCACCGGGGCCGCACCAGGCTAGCCCTCCACCACGTGGAGACCCACAGTCAGAAACCCATTCAGCAGGCCCCATACAGGGTCCCCGAATTTGTGAAGTCGGCCTTCCAGGCCAAACTCTTTGAGATGCTCCAGCTAGGTATCATCCCCTCCCTCCCGCAGTCCTTGTGCGTCCCCAGTGGTGCTGGTTCCAAAGAAGGTGAGACCACAGGCTTTTGCATGGACTACCGGAGGTTGAATGAATGACTACACTGTCAGTCACGCCTACCTCATGCCCCGCATAGACGACCTGATGGACCGTCTAGCCGGGTCCCGCTACGTTAGCACCCTAGACCTCAGCAAAGGTTACTGGCAAATCGCCCTAACAAAAGAGGGCGTTGAGCACTCCGCCTCTATTACCCTGTTCGGCCTGTACGAATTCCTCGTCATGTCCTTCGGCATGAAAAATGCCCACCGCCACCTTCCAATGGGTCGTGGACCAGCTACTAGAGGGATGTTGAGAGTTCACGTGCGCCTACCTAGATGACATAGTCATCTTTAGCGACACATGGGAGGAGCACCTGGCCCACGTGGGGGCCATCCTAGACCGCATCTGCAGGGCCAGGCTGACAGTGAGACCAGACAAGTGCCAGTTGGGAATGGCTGAGTTACAGTATATCGGGCACAGAGTAGGGGGGCGACACTTTAAAACCTGAACCAGCCAAGGTTCAGGCCATTTATGACCGGCCCACCCCCCAGATCAAGAAGCAAGTGATGGCCTTCCCCGGCACTGCCAGCTATTACCGTAAATTTGTGCCTAATTTCAGCTCCACGGCCCAGCCCCTGTCCGACCTGAGCCGAAAGAACAGTCCTGTGAATCCGCCTTCCATGACCTCAAAGCTGCCCTGGCGAGCAACCCCATCCTCGCCGCCCCTGACCACAACAGACACTTCCTTGTGCAGACAGACGCCTCCACCTATGGCCTAGGGGCTGTCTTCAGCCAAGTCAACGAGGCTGGGGAGGAACATCCCGTCGCTTTCCTCAGCCGCAAACTACTGGACCAGGAAGTTGCCTATGCTACGGTGAAGAAGCAATGTCTGGCCATAGTCTGGACCCTAAAGAAACTACAGCCCTACCTGTACGGCAGGGAGTTCACCATCGCCACCGATCACAACCCCCTCACATGGCTGAACCAGGGACAATGGGCGCCTCCTTAGGTGGAGCCTCGCCCTCCAGCCTTATAATTTCACCATTCGATATAGACGGGGAAGCCAACACCAAAATGCAGACGTCCTTTCCCGCCAACAACATCTTTCCCACCAACAACATCCACAGTAGCTAAGTCGGGGCCCACAAGTGCTTTCAAGGGAACCCGGTTGGGTCCCCCTTGTCGGCACTTGTGAAATGGAAGGGGGAGGAGTGTCACAGCTGCTCCCCCCACTCAGCCCCTTGCTCTGTCCCTGTTCTCTTTGCCGTCTTTCATCCGTGCCCCTCTCCCCTCCTGCAAACATGAAAGGCATTCCTAAGACAAACTGGAGCCACACGGTACCTCCGGGGCTCCCCCCTCCCCCAGTTGCCTAGGTGATTAGGGGGTCCTACCAGTTTTAAGAAGCTGATGCCAGAGCTCCCGAGGTATTCACCGCTGTGTAGCTACGGAAGGAGCCTGGGCTGTGGCTGGGACCTTTTGTAGCCAGAGACACAAGGCTGCCTAGGACCCCCCTTCTCCCACAGCTGGGGAAGACTTTCTGCTAGACACCAGAGATCCGTGAGTACATGCTCCCTGCCTGCTTCATTTGAATTGTTCTTGTGCTGACCTCGCACCAACCCCCCTATTGGATTACTTGCTACAGAGACTCTCCCTTGGCTCTCGGTGTTGGACTTTAAGTGTGTTGGTCCTTGCATGTCGCCCTGCACTGGCATATTCGCCCTCCCTGCAAACTTTCCTATTCGGTGACTGCCATCTGTTTGCCTCAATAAAGCTTTGTGCGTTTGCCATCTACTCTGTGTGTTCTGTCCTGCCTACGCTTCTGTCATAATCCCATACACCTCGTACACCTCATACATCCCATACAGCCCATACATCCTGTACTCCACATACAGCCCATACACCTTTAACATCCCTGTCACCTTGTACATCCCCCACACCCCATACATCCCATACATCTCCATGCACCCCGTATATCCCGTACACCTTGTACATCCCCCACATCCCATACACCTCCATACACCTCATGCACCTCGTACATCCCCGTTTATCCCCGTACATCCCATACATCGTGTACACCCCGTACATCCTGTACATCCCATACACCTCATACATCCCATACACCCCGTACATTCTGTACAGCCCATACATCCTGTACACCTTGTACATCCCCGTATACCCCATACATCCCCTTACATCCCCGTACACCCCATACATCTCATACACCTCATACATCCCATACACCCATACACCCTGTACATCCCATAAATCCCCGTACATCTCATACACCTCATACATCCCCGTACATCCCCATACATCTTGTACATCCCATACACCTCGTACAACCAGTATGTCCTATACATCCCTGTACACCCCCATACACCCTGTACATCCCCATATACCTCGTACATCCCGTACACCTCATACATCCACAAACCGATACATCCCCATATAAACCCAAACGCCCCCCACCCCAAAATCCTGTTTACCCATCCCATATTTCCCCCATAAACACCCCGTACCTCCTGTTCCATACTACCCATACATTGTGTTATCCTGCCTAACCCACTGTACCCCCATACACCTCGTACCCCCATACATCCCATACACGCCCAACATACTCCATCCCATACACCTTTAACAGTCCCATACACAAAAGTACATGGACCCCCCCCACACCCGTTACATCCCCATACATGTATCCCCTCCCCATACATCCGTACACCTTGTACCATACATCCCATACACCTCATACATCATGCCCAATACATCCTGAACACATACAACCTCGTACACCCCCACCACATGTCCCATACACCCCCATACACACCGTACATCCTGTACACCGTACAGCCCATACACGGGGCCCTGTACACCCCTTGTTATCCACCTCTATATCTCATTACATCCCATACATCTGGTACACCTTTGTACATCCCGTTTATCCCCGTACTATCCTATCATCCCAGTACATCATGTACAGCCTGTGTCCAAAATTATAAGTCAACCCCCACAGAAGATGGAGTGTTTTTGGCCAGTTTGGACATTGCTTTTGATCATATCATAGTCATCTTGCTTACATTTACATTAAAAGGCACTTTGTAGGTCAGACAAATATAACATAAACAGTTATAATGAAAATAACCTTAACAAATGCTCTTTTCTGTGCTCACGGGAGCATTATCAGTTTTTATTCAACCCCCCAATGACATTCCAATCTTAGTACTTAGTACAGCATCCTTTTACAGTTATAACAGCTTTTAAACGTGAAGCATAGCTTTACACAATGTCTTGCAGCGATCTACGGGTATCTTCGCACCAGTCATCATGGGCAAAGGCCTCCAGGTTTCAGCACATTCTTAGCTTGCGCACTGCAACTCTTTCCTTTTAAGTCCCACCAGGATTCTCAATCGGATTTAAATTCTGGTGACTGCGATGGCCACTCCAAAATGTTCCAGCCTTTCCTCTGCAACCATGCTCTAGTGGACTTGGAGGTATGCTTGGATCATTGTGTCCTGTTGAAAGTCCAACGTCTCCCAACCTCATTGTGACGGGACTGCATCACTTTCCATCCAATATCTCCTGGTACTAAGAAATTCATGTGGTACCTGCACACGCTGAAGCTTCCCTGTACCTCAGAAGCAAAACAGCCCCTAAGCATGATTGACCCTCCACCATCGTCTCACAGTAGCAAGGTGTTCTTTTCATCATAGCCTTGTTCTTCCTCCTCCAAACATACCGTTGATTCCATGCCCAAACTTTCTAATTTTGTTCATCAGTCCACAGAACACTATCCCACAACTTTTGGTTTGTCCACAGCTTTTGGCATACTGCAGACGACTCTTCTTATTCCTTTGGAGAGACAGCAAGGGGGGTACGCCTGGAGTCTGCACGAGGCCTTCATTACGCATGCGGCCCTTATTTTCTGCTGCTGAAACTTCTGTACCCACATCTGACAAATCTTTTTCTCGAGTTTCCTCAGCAGTCACACGGACTTCTCTCCACTCTATCGCTTCAGTAGCGCACAGCAGTCGAAGTCAGCATCTTCTTTCTGCCACGACCAGTAGCGTTTTCAACAGTGCCCTTTGAGCCTTGAATTGCGAATTGATGCTATCCTAAAGGTTGTCTCTTGGTATGATTAACATCTTGCAATCTTCTTATAGCCATTGCCCTTCCTGTGAAAGAAATCACCGCTCTTCTCTTGTCTTCCTGACCATTCTCTGCCTTCACCCATGTTTTATAACCGACACCAGTAAAATGTCTAGAAGGAGCTGAGTATCACATCATTTAAAGCTGCCTAATTGGTGCTTAATATGCTTGATTGCTGCTCGGTTGACATCCAACAGGTGTTTTCAATACCTGATGGAAAGCACCTGTATGAACCTCTGTTCTTCAGAGTGGTAGTCTTTAAGGGGTTTGAATAATTGTGGCAATGAAGAAACCACATAAGAACCATTTACTACGTGTATTACATAAACAATTGATGTCATTTTAGTTGCATTTGGGTAGTTACAACGTCCTTGTAGGATTTGATTCTGAATACAATTCCAAATGTACACTATAGTCCCCTAAACCCCTTTACAGCATTGGGGGTTGAATAATTTTGGACACAACTGTACATCCTGTACATCCCATACACCTCGTACATATCTGTACATCTCATACACCCCCATACACCCCATACATCCCCCCCCCCCCCCGGTACAGCCCATACATCCCGTAACACCTTGTAATCCCCTGTACACCATGTACATCCCATAAATCCCCGTACATACCCCGTACACAGGACGTCAGCAGGACCTTGATATTAGGGGGTCTGACCTCAGCACAGCTCCCACCCAGCTTTCTAAGGACATTGGGTCATGGGGGCTCAATAGGACTTTGGCTGTGGGGCCTGGCCTCAGCAGTAGGGTGAAAAAAAAGCACAGCTCCCACACAGCTTTATAGGGACAACAGACTCACGGGGACTCAGCAGGACCTTGACTAGGGGGTCTGACCTCAGTACAGCTCCCACCCAGCTTTCTAGGGACATGGGGCTCACGGGGCTCAACTGGACTTTGGCAGTGTGGCCAGGCCTCAGCGCACCCACATAGTTTTCCAGGGACATCGGGTTCACGGGGGCTCAACGGGACTTTGGCCTGTGGGGCCTGGCCACAGTGCAGCTCCCACACAGCTTTCTAGGGACAACAGACTCACGGGGACTCAACATGAACTTTGACTAGGGGGGCTGCCCTCAGCACAGCACCCACCCTGCTTTCTAGGGACATCGGGCTCACGGGGACTCAGCAGGTAGCTATGGCTCACGCACTCAAGGGGGCAGTCCATGTAGCTATACCCTGGGCATGCCATGGGGTGGTTCAAACAAGCGTAGTCTGAGCACACAATAGGGGCAGCTCATGACAAGGGTGGTCTGAGCGCACAATAGGGACAGTTTTTGACAATGGTGGTCTGTGCGCACACTAGGGACAGTTCATGACAAGGGTGGCCTGTGAGCATAATAAGGGACAGTTCTTGACAAGGTGGTCTGTGCGCACACTAGGGACAGTTCATGACAAGGGTGGTCTGTGCACACAATAGGGACAGTTAATGACAAGGGTGGTCTTTGCGCACACTAGGGACAGTTCATGACAAGGGTGGGCTGTGCGCACACTAGGGACAGTTCATGCTTCTAGGTACACTCACGGTAGGCGTCTTGCAGATGCTCAGCAGCAGGCGGCTTCCGGGGGGGTAGGCGACTTGCAGACGCTCAGCAGCAGGCGGCTTCCAGGGAGGTAGGTGAATTGCGGACGTTCAGCAGCAGGCGGCTTCTAGGGTGGTAGGTGGCTTGCGGACGTTCAGCAGCAGGTGGCTTCCAGGGAGGTAGGTGGCTTGCGGACACTCTCGGCACTGGCAGGTAGGTGCTGGCTCACAGCAGACGACAGGAACACAAAAAGGGGGGGCAAACCTCCTCAGCACACAGCATAGTAGATAATCCGGGCCCCAAAGAATTAGGGGAATGGCAGCGGATACCCCCACCCTGGGCTATTGCAGAGTGGCAGCGGGTAACAGTCCTGACCTTTGGGGTCTTGCAGAGTGCTCAGCGGGGATGGCTGCGGAGGCCCAGTCCCCACCCGGACTTCCCAAGACAGCGGTGGCCCCAGGGACAGCAGCAGGAGGAAGAGACAAGCCAGCTCCTGCGCTGGCCTTTTAAAGCTCCCAGGACGCTTCGGGTTGCCCTGGCAACAGCCGGCCCAGCGCTGCATTGCCAGGGCAATGAGGCACACCCCCTTTACTTGGGCTGCGCTTCTTGTGAGCGCAGCCTTTGTCACTGGGGAGCATGGGAAGCCCCTGTGCCCACGCTGCGTCCACCAAGGGCGCGCAGAGACATCTCGGCTATCTGCCTCTGGGGTCTCCTGGCGGGGGTCAAAGCTCCTCTGCCTAAATTCCTGGATGAGCTGTGATCCTTGCCACAGGGGTCCCTTCCCCCCATCCTGCACAGCCTGGCTTCAGAGGCTGTGTGCAGGATGAGGATGCGGCAAGGGGAGAGGAGGGGGAAGGGTGAAGGCACATCGTGACACACCCCGTACATCCCGTACACCCCGTATATCCCATACACCCTATACATCATGTACACCCCGTACATCCCCATACACCCCGTACATCTCGTACACCCGTACATCCCGTACACCCTGTACATCCCATACACCCTGTACATCCCATACACCCCGTACGGGCAAGCAAATAATACTGACAGATCTGCATGAGACCTGCACCACCATGGTGTAATGCTTTCCAAGCTCCTGCAGACAACAATTATAAATGCACATTTTTTTTACCTGCAAAAAATGTGCATTTATTATTTTTTTCTAAAAGTTGAACTTATCCTTTAGAATTGCTGGCAAATTACATTTCATTTTCAGCTTCTTAAACAAAAAAAAAGCACAAAACCCATACAAAGGCATGCTATATATTTTGGAGACCATTGGAAATGTCTTAAAAAAAGAAGTCAGTATCGAAACGTCATCAACCTGCAAGTTAACCTTTTTTTTGCATTGTAGCGCACCCTACACAGTGTTTGAGTCTGGTGTGGATTTTAAGGGGGACCTCACACCTAAAAAAATGCTTGGGTTTTCCCCTAAAAATCCATTTCAGACCCTTAATTAAAACATGCAGCCTGGTTGGCCAGGAAAGGTGGTGGGAGCCCTCCTGAACCATACAAAAGAGAGTGGGCCAGAACCATACCACCCCCTGGCAAAGTATCTTGTCACCATGTTGATGAGGACAGGGCCAACGGTTCCTAGGAAGGTGGCAGGAGCCAGCACCCACTGCTTCCTTAGTGACCATTAACAGAGAGAAGCGGCCATATAGAAGCCATAGAAATACCACTTCTGTGTATGATGCTTGGCTCCAGCTGAACAGGGGGCTGACCAGTCTGAACCTAGATTTGCTCATCCATAGTGAAAGCAAATAGTGAGCATGAGGAACAAGAAGCCATACTTATAAAGAATAAATGTGACTTTGCCAATCTTTCACCGCTGGTGAATCAGTCACTGTCATTTAAAGCAAATTTAGCAGAGAATCACCTGCAGTGAATATTTGTTGAATGTCATATTCATTGCTTTATATGTATACACCAGGCTGACTTACTGCTGTGTTGTGAATAGGCTTGACTGTGACCATGTCAAACAACAAAAAAGACAAATTCCCGGCTCTAAGTTACCAGCCAGCCTGCAAACAAACCGAATTAACCTGTCTAGCAGTATGTGTTATAAACAGGGGTTTAGTTAGTACACATTTGCAAACACATGAGTAAACTACAGAGCCACGTCACGGCACCCCACTATTCTGTAGTTCCTAGCTCTAAAATTTTAAGAGCCCCCATAGTAGAGGCACATGTATTTAATATATAGATCAAGGCCACTGAGGGAGCCCACCCCACCTTAAAGGTACAGGAGCGCACTGGACACCCAGCATGTAGCACAATGGCAGCCAAGGTGTCCAGTGCGCCTCCTCACCAACAATTCAACAGTACAAACAGTAAACTACAGAGCCTCATCATGGCACCCAGTATTCTGTAGTTCCTATCTCTCCAATTTTAAGAGCCCCCATAGTAGAGGCACATGTATTTAATGGATAGACCAAGGGCAGATGAACCTGAAGGAGCTCACCCCACCTTAAAGGTACAGGAGCGCACTGGACACCCAGCATGTAGCACAATGGCAGCCAAGGTGTCCAGTGCGCCCCTCACCAACAATTCAACAGTACAAACAGTAAGCTACAGAGCCTCGTCATGGCACCCCAGTCCACCTGCCCTTGGTCTATCCATTAAATACATGTGCCTCTACTATGGGGGCTCTTAAAATTGGAGAGTTAGGAACTACAGAATACTGGGGCTCCATGACGAGGCTCTGTAGCTTACGCATGTATTTGCAAATGTGTGCTAACTAAACTCTGTTTCTAATGCATACTGCTAGACAGGTTAATTTGGTTTGTTTGCAGGCTGACTGGCAAGTTAGAGCCGGGAATTGTTCTGTTTTGTTGTTTGACATGCGTCACCCTTCCATGTGCTCCTTGCTGTGAAGGCCAGTTATAGACTGGGGCAGCGGCCATTTGTTGTACTGTTGACTGTGACCATCCCTGAATATAGTAGGAGACTATACAAATAAGCTATTAAATGACAGCACACCTCCCTCCCTCCTGGCAGAAAGAGAGACATCAAGATTTTCATTCTGCAGGAGCCGTCAATAGGCACATGACATGACTATCTATCAGAAATCCCAGCACGGC
The DNA here is from genome assembly GCA_951230385.1 of Staurois parvus. Taxonomy (NCBI): domain Eukaryota; kingdom Metazoa; phylum Chordata; class Amphibia; order Anura; family Ranidae; genus Staurois; species Staurois parvus. The sequence goes on from CATNWA010003157.1 coordinate 24,565, forward strand.
CTGAAGACAAAGTATTATGCAAGCCATAGTTATTACATTTATTTTTTGGTGAAACACAGACTGGGCTCAAGTAATCAGAAAATGTATAAAACATCATTAGAAACATTTGTACATTTTCATAAAATATTACAGTGAAAATAAAGACAAAGCATTATTTTTTCTCTTTGTTGAGTCAGACAGACAGAGCAAAGATGATGAAAAGAGACTTACAGGTAACAATAAGAGAAGCATAGCAATAAATTAGACAAACTGCAGTTATATAAAATTGTCGGAGATTGACTACTAAAGTGAGCAGAAATCAGTCCTCCGATAATCACGTCTCCCTTCTGGTAATATTCATACTCAAACAATGGCTTTTGCATGTAAAGTCTACAACGAGGTGCTGAGCTTCGGGTCAATACGATGCCATAGTATGTGATGTGAAGGATGAGGATGAGCAGGTAACAGACACAGAGGAGCAGAGAACATCTCATGGCACACAGCAGATCCTCTCAGTCACGGCAGATCTGCCCAGGAGGAGACACAATCACCAGAACTTTATACACATCGACTGAGACCGATTTACACTACAGAACAAAGAACGGAAGAATAGAAACATGGACTGAGACCGATTTACACTACAGAACAAAGAAGGGAAAAATAGAAACATGGACTGAGACCGATTTACACTACAGAGCAAAGAAGGGAAGAATAGAAACATCGACTGAGACCGATTTACACTACAGAACAAAGAAGGGAAGAATAGAAACATCGACTGAGACCGATTTACACTACAGAACAAAGAACGGTAATAGTAACATCAATCTGAAAATATGAAATCTATATCCAGCAGTGTAGCTGATCTAACAAAGTTGGTTTATTCTTATATTTCTTACTCAGTACACCTTCAGTAGTTCAGAATTACAATTATTCAATTATAAGATATATTTCCCTAGAATATATATATTTTTTCTAGTAAAATATCTTACATCCAGGGTGGGGATGTCCAATAGGGGTGAATGAGTCATATATGATTTGATTTGTTGGGTGTTTGGACACAAGACCCACTCTTCTAGGGAAAATTCACAACAAAAATTGGTCAGTAGAATGAGCTATGGTGTTTAATGAGTTTGAGGGACATGCTGATTAGGATCTGTATTGGTACAGAATTATTGAACCCCTTAGCACTCCGTTGTGCAGGATTGGTAGATCCTTTCTGCAGTCTTTCTAGCTGTTTCAAAATGTTCTCACCAATTTACCTTTACTCTCTATTTCATTAGCAATGCTTATCGGAACACGATATTCAGAAAACTCCCCAACAGGGGCAAAGCACTAAAACATTTCACGATTGTCTACACCAGCCTTTCTCAACCTTTTCAACATAGAAGAAACTCTTGAAGTAACTTTCCGGTCTCAGAGAACCCCGGCTAAAAATGACTATATCTACAACTCATGATACATTAGTGTGATGGTCAGTGGGAAGAATGCTCCTCACACCTGAGGTCATTGGGAAGAATTTCCCCCCTTACAGATAGCTAAAGATCAGTGGTGTCAGTGGAAACTTATCTGATAGGCAAAAACCTTTGAAGGAACCTGTGGTTCCATGGAACCCTGGTTGAGAAACCCTGGTCTATACTGTATGAAAAAAATGGGTTTTCATTGCTGTCCATGTCCCTGTAGGAGTGATTACCTTTCTCTTTATTTCCCAATCATCATTCTTACAAAGGAAATAAAGGGAAAATTTCAGAAATATGACTTGGAAAGGGGACACCTACGGTACATGTGATGGAGCATGGCAGACATGTGACTCTGTATCTCTGCTACATTCCAGCCATAAAACCTGGCAGAGACACTTCATAGGGACCCGTGGTGTTACAGGCAGAGCTTCCAGCAGATCATTGTATGGTGAAAGTGGTTCTAAAGGGAGAAGGTTTCTTACTTTAAGGCATTCTATACATTAAGGTAAAAAACTTTCTGTATGCAGCCCCATCCCCCTCCTTATACTTACCATTGGCTCCTGCTGCTGTCAATCACAGGCCATTGATGTCTATTGACACACAGAGCTAGCTTGGGAGCAGACCCACACAAGTGCCCCCATAGCAAGCGACAGCAGACAGGGCCGTTACAAGGGGTAGGAAGAAGGGGTGGCTGCCCTGGGCACAGACGCTGCCCTGCTGGAACAAGGGTCTTGACGAAACAACGTACCTCTGTGTGGTGGTTAAACAAGTGCCTGCATAGGGTACATCATTTTTATTAAGGGATGAGGAGAGAGAGGAGAGAGAAATTAGACATGGCTCAGGCAGAATTGTTTCACTGGTAACAAATCTCACACTATCTACAGTAAATGGTTTATTGAAAGGCCACAGGTCTATGTGCTATGACAGCTTTTGAAAACTGGTGTGTTACCTGGGCTCTGGGGGAACCATTTTTGCATCTTATACCCAGAAAGTTAATTCTCCCAATAGGCTATCACAAGCTTTTAGCATCAGAGCAGGAGTTTAATACCATTGTGGAACAAGAGGACTGGTCCAAGTGGATAGCTAGAATGTCTTAAAACAGTCCCCGGTGGAAGCAAAACATTTTCTCTAAATGGTAACTGGTACCAACTAAACTGGGGAAATATTTCCCGACTCCTCCCTCAATTGCAAATGACAGTGCGACTAAAAGGGGATGTGTTAAATGTATGGGGATGTAACAGAAAGTAATGTTACTGGAGCTGCAGGACTCCCTTTCATCCATGAGATGGCAGCAGCAGGTGTGCTTTTTAGCTTGTGATTGTCTTTGGGCTGCGGCATTCTGGGAGATGTAGTTTGGAGGGGGATTAGAATCATTGACTACAGTATCCAGTGATGCCTGAGATCAGGAGACGTTTTAAGAATAGAAAAGCGCATGAAAGAGTAGGGCAGTTGTGGAGAACACCAACCAGTAGCTGAAAAAAGACTGGTGTGCCTCGCTGGCCTAGATCTACTTAAAGTCTGGAACATCATACCCGTAGATGCGCAGGACTGCGCTACCTCCCCTTCAACATATGGAGGCAACATGACTAACAACGCAGATCAAGATAAGTTGAGGCACACTTATATTTACGCTCTTCCCCAGAGGCTCTAGTTCAATACCGATTTACTGGCGATCGGCCTAGAACAGATGAAAATCGCTCTACACGTTTACATTTGGCTTGACCCCATGGACGGTCAAAGTTTGTTTAAACCCCCCAGTTTAAAAGTAGCTAATGAAGCTGCTTGGTTTGCTTGCATTTTGCGCAAGTTTTTTTTTTATTATTGTTCTCTATGTCTCTCCCTTCCTCAAATGTGGCACCACCAAATATCTACCTTTAACCCAAGACCTACTCACTTGGACTATATATGGAAGACTGACTTTAATTCACCAATCAAACCTACCTCGCATAACAGGGACGCAAACCTTTTCTCTCGCATATGGCCATACACTGGGCTACAATTCTCTCAAACAACATACCATTTAGATACACACCTCAAGAAAGGACTATTAAATGATTAAAATCACATCCCTCAATGTATGAGGCCTTAACTCTCCCTTCAAGAGATCGATGCTCTCCAAAGAAGTCTGGAAATCCCAAGCTGACATTATTTTTATACAAGAAACCCACTACGCCACAGGGAAAATCCCTAAATTACAGCTACACCGATTCTCTCCCAAATATTTATAGCAACTGACACTAAAAAGAAGAATGGAGTTCTCACCGCCATTAAAGACTCTACCTCACTCCGAATTATCTCAAGCACAGCCGACCCACATGGTCGTTACCATATCTTAGTGTGCCAATTAAATAATATCATCTACACTCTAGTGAACGTATACGGCCCAAACAGCAACAACTGTCATTTTTCCGCAAGCTCCACAAAATCATATCACATCATAAACAAGGCAGACTTATCATTGGTGGTGATTTCAACGTTATGGGCAATCCGCTTTTAGATTCGTCCTCCAACAAAAAATCCACCAAGCCTGACTTTAACCACTTCTTACATGACCACGATTTGTATGACATCTGGAGATGTCAACACGGCACTGAGAGAGATTACACCTACTATTCCCCTCCTCATCTCTCATATTCAAGAATCGACAATTTTGTCACCGACAAATGGACATTACAGCACGTGAGATCATCTAACATTGGTACCATAACTTGGTCAGACCACGCTCCAATCAGTATATCCTTAGATGATAATCTACGTTCAGCGATACCACCCATCTGGAGATTCAACTCTTCACTTCTGAGAAACCCAGAAAACCAGAAACATATCCTAGAAGCTCACAACCTTTTTTTTGATATGAACTCTACTTCTGATATCTCTATTACTACACTTTGGCTAACATACAAGGCCTACATGAGAGGTATCCTCATACAATTGAATTCCCGCACAAATAGACAAAGATCCCAACAAATTGACCAATTAATGACCTCTATCCGCGCACATGAAGAAATAAACAAAAAGAAACCAAATCCTTCCACGTCCGCGGCCCTAACCCTAGACAGAAACAGACTACGCACCATTTTACTCCACAATTATGATAATAATCTTCAAAAAACAAATTTTACGCTCTAGGAAATAAAGCAAACTCACTCCTTACTAGAATTGTCAAACAAAAACGACTTAAAACTAAAATCTCCACAATCCACCACCCTACACTCGCACTCTATTAACAAACCCACAGGATATAGCTAACGCGTTTGCAACATATTACCAGAATCTATATAATATAAAAGATGACCCAAATACAACCCAACCAACAACTCTCTCCATTGGAAACTTTCTACAGAACACAAATCTTCCCCGCATTAATCACCATCAACTTGAATCTCTTTCCGTGCCGATAACACCTTTAGAGATTAAAAAAACCATAAACACTCTCCCCCTAAATAAATCACCAGGGAACGACGGCTTTGTTAACAAATTTTACAAATCACTAGCACCTAACCTCACTACACAATTATCTGCCTTATATAATCATGTCACAACAAATGGGGAATTTCCCCCTGACATGTTACAGTCTATAATCACCACCATCCCAAAACCCGGGCAAAGACCCCCAATTAATCCAAAACTATAGACCGATTTCATTACTCAATACAGACATAAAAATATATGCCAAAATAATTGCCCTAAGATTACTTCCATATCTACCTACATTAGTCCACCCAGATCAAGTGGTATTTATACCTGGTAGACAAGCTCCTGATGCTACAAGACAAATTATATCCCTACTACATCACCTCGAGACCGAAAACCAACCCTCCCTCCTCCTATCATTAGAAGCGGAAAAAGCATTTGACCGAATCCATTGGCAATTTATGACCCTTACATTACAAAAATTTGGAATAACAGACTGGATGCTCTCAGCGATCCTATCCCTCTACTCCAAACCCACCGCCAGAGTACTGACCAATGGCACACTCTCACAACCTTTCTGTATATCCAACGGTACCAGACAAGGATGCCCTCTATCCCCCATAATCTTTGCCTTACTTATCGAACCATTGGCAACCAATCTCAGAAATGACCCAGACTTTACGGGAATTAAACTTTATCAACACGAGCACAAACTTAGTCTTTCCGCAGACGATATTATCCTTATGATTACGAACCCCTATAAATCACTCCACTCGATACGTTCACATATCCGCTGTTATGCGGATGTTTCATATTACAAACTTAATAAACCCAAATCATCTATACTCAACCTGCATACACCTATAGAAACCAGATCTCTAATCTCCAAACATTTTCCCTTTACCTGGGAAACACATAACATACCCTATCTAGGGATCAAACTCACCGCAACCACTAGCCAACTTTACGCAACTAATTACAAACCATTATTGGAAACCATTCCTCAAGAAATAAAAAGCTTACGCACAACCACATTATCGACTCTAGGTAGAGTAGCAACCATGAAAATGTGCATATTGCCTAAAATACTATACATCTTTCGGACGCTTCCTATACCAGTCCCTCACACCTTCTTCTCTAAACTTCAAGCTACACTAAATAAATTTTTATGGAATTCTAAAAGACCCCGATGCTCCACAAACCTATTATTACGCCCACCCTCCAGAGGGGGGACAGGTCTCCCCAACCTAAAATCATATTACCAAGCGGTCCTATTAGACCAACTCTTCTTCTGGTGGCACCCTACTGACGAGAAGATCTGGACCAAATTAGACTGGCCACACACAATAGCAGACATACTGTACATACCTTGGGCAGCTCAACCTAAAAACCTACAAACACACCCCTGTATCCAGGCTTCTTTAAATGCTTGGTTTGACTTTTCAATCCGCAACCAAGCAAACAAAAGCAATGTGAACATTCTCACTCCCCTTTCATCCCTACACTTCCTCACTCCTCACTTAAACATATTACCATGGAGCAGCCTTGGTATACTCCACATCCAAGATATTTACACAAACCATAAACTGGACTCATCTTCCCGACAAAGAACAATATACTTATATATGAATAGCCCACTCCATTTCCAAAACACGTATATCACCTGAAATAGAAATTCCTGCAACTGCACAGCAATTCTTCCAAAGAACACAGTACCCTAAGAAAGGAATTTTGACTTTCTATTCACTCATTGCCGAAATACAATTCACTACATACACTTCTTCTTTAATCAATTGGGAAAAGAATCTCTCCCAGCCAATAACCCCAAACACTTGGGAAAAAACATTCACTATCACTTTTAAAGCTTCTAAATGTAGCTCCCACTGGGAAACATACCTGAAAATCCTACACCAATGGTACCTGACCCCAACTAAACTATCCTTATTCTACCCTCAACATTCACAATTCTGCTGGAGACACTGTGGAGAAAAGGGATCACTCCTTCACATACTCTGGGCATGTAAATCCCTCAAGTCTTATTGGAATAAGGTTTTCCAGATCATTTCATCACTCACAGGAACTTTCGTCACTCCAAATCCTGCCTTAGCTCTTCTCCACATTGGAATAGACATATTCCCTGTCAACGTACGTACTATTATCATCCACATCCTAGCAGCCGCAAAAACTAACATCACCAAACTATGGAGATCCACCACAATCCCTTCTTTGTCCCGCCTCATATCCGATCTTAACCTCCAATGCGAGATGGAAAGAAGAACAGCACTTTATAATTCCTCCTACCACAAATTTAAAACCCATTGGTCACGATGGTTTAATAACCCTAATTGCTCAATAATATGATTACTATTAGAAATGAGTACAATACTCTCTGACCACACTGAGTTGGTGCTTACCCTCCCTTCCCTCCATCTATTCCCTTGCTCCTCCATTACCCTTATGTTCTCCCCATTCTTATGTTTCACTAGTTTCCTAGAATGGTTCATGACCTCTCATGTAACCAACTTATGGACGTGAACCTCCACTTCCCTTTTCGTTCTTATTTTTATATACTGTTATCCTCAAATGTGAACCAAATATGATTGATTACCAAATATCACTTTTGTATGTTGAAACCTCAATAAAAATATTTGAATATAATATTTTTCTGGCTAGTGCAGATGTATCGTCTTTGTATACGATTATCAATCATGATGATGCACTAGAAGTGACTAATTGGGGTCTGAGGGAACTGAGTGATCTCAAATGGTCTCAAAGAAAGTTTATATTAAAATGCCTTGATTTTAGTTTGGCACACAATTACTTCTGGCATAATAATACTTTTTATAGGCAAATTAAGGGTGTGGCCATGGGAGCTCGTTTTGCTCCCAGTGTTGCCAATCTTTTTAAGGCTCACTGGGAGCAAGAAACAGTGTATAAAGATAAACCAGTTGAACTGATAATGTACAAAAGATTCATTGATGATGTGTTCATCATATGGAAAGGGGATGAAAGCAAACTAATCGAGTTCAAGAATAAATTGAATGTGAATAATAAAAATATTAAGCTTATATGGAATCATAGTCCACAATCTATTCAATTTCTAGATTTGTATATTGTGGTCAATAAAACTAGGATTGTTACTAAAAACACATTTTAAAGATGTGGACAGGAACGGGTATATCCCGATAGATAGCTGTCATTTGCCTCCGTGGCTGTATAACATCCCCAAGGGCCAGTATATCAGGATTAGAAGAAATTGTACTTTGTTAAATGATTATGAGATCCAGGCCAAAATGCTATAAAAAACATTGGCTGGGGGAGCATGCGCGGCCGGCTCCGAGATGGACGTGCTTTGAACGCAGCTCCATCCATCTGCCAGCAGTGAAGCGGCACACACCGGCCCTGGGGAATAAAAAGCATCCACTTACCTTGCCAACCCGTGCCCGCACATCCGTAGCTATGCCCCGCAGGAGAAAAACCCCGGGGGGGGGGAAACTGACACACTTCTTCCCGGCTGTTATGCCGGGAATCCAAGATGGCGGCAAGCAGAGAGAAAGCAGCGGCCATGAGGAGGGACTACAGGGCCCAGCAACAGGATCCTAGGCTGCAGCACTCGCTATACCCAGGGGACCCTGGTGAGTTGTCACCCCCACTGTCCCCCACGACTAGCAGCCCAGCCAAGTCTCGGCCACGACTTGACCAGGACTACCTGACACCTAAATACCAGGCCTTAAACTTCCCACCTCATGTAGCCCTGCCTGATATAGACGCATTTCCTGCGTTGGACCAGCCACTGACAGAAGTATGCATGAAAAGCATGCTTACATCACTACGGCAAACCCTGCACAATGACATCTTCACATCACTTAACCAAATTTCTAACGTGGTGCAACAGCAAGAACGCAGAATAAGCCACATTGAAACTAATATGGGAGACATAATCACGGCACATAATGATTTGATTGACGCCCACGCAGATCATTCATCTGACATCGAACAAATCAACTTAAAATTAGCCGACTTAGAAGATCGATCACGTCGAAACAACATTAAATTCAGAGGGATCCCTGAATCAGTTACCAACGAGACACTGCTACCCTACCTACAACAATACATCAAACTCCCCCTCCCATCACTCCTGATTTAGAGCTTGCGATCGATCTAGCCCATTGACTACCTAAACCCTCATTTCTGTCGGCATCTATCCCGAGAGACGTATTGGCTCGCATACACTTCTATCACATTAAGGAGAAAATTATGACGGCGGCTAGAAACCCACCACCACTCCCGCCATCACACGTAAATCTCCGCTTGTATGCAGATTTATCCAAAGCCACGCTTCTCAACAGAAAAAAAATGGTCTCCATTACCAAGGCTTTAAGAAACCATGGCATAGCCTACCAATGGGGGTTCCCCACCAAGCTAACAGTACAGCAACAAGGCAGGATCTTTACTATTAAAACCCTGGAAGCAGGCCTAGACCTACTCAAAGCCTGGAACATCCTACCTGCGGACACACAGGAAGCTGCACCTAGCTCCATCCAACACATGGAGGCATCATAATTGAGAACGCGGCACGCTTCATGCTCAGGCACACTTACACCTTCCCCCAGGAGCCACTTTTCAGTATACAAGTTTCTGGCGATCGGCCTAGACCCGATGAAGTTCGCTCTACATGCTCACAATTGGCATGACCCCTTTGGTGGTCAAAGCCCATTCAAACCCCCCAGTTCTGAAGTAGCAACGTTAGCTACTCAGCCTACTTGCATTTTACGCAAGTGTTTTTTTTATTGTTCTTTGTGTCCCTACCTTCCTTTTACCACGGCACCACCGGTTACCTACCCATACCCCAAGATCTGCAAACCTTGAATCAACATGGAATATTCACTTTCTCTTTATTCGAGCCTAATCCATATTGCAACTATACTACTACTTTCCCTCTCGAAGAGTCTACTGAGTCACGACCCTCTCAAACAACATTCCAACTAAGTATATACCTCGGAAACACATTTACCAATGATTAATATTACATCTCTTAATGTGCGAGGCCTAAACTCTCCTTTCAAGAGATCGCTACTCTCCAAAGAAGCCCGGAAATCCCAAGCTGATATACGTTTTATACAAGAAACCCACTTTGCTACGGAAAAGACACCCAAACTACATCTCCACCGGTTCTCCCAATTATTTATGGCGACCAATCCCAAAAAGAAAAATGGAGTTATTATTGCCATCAATGACTCTCTTTCATTCCGTACCATCTCGAGGACAGCCGACCCACACGGACGCTACCATATCTTAGTGTGCCAAATAAAGGACATAACCCATACTCTAGTGAACGTATACGGCCCGAACAGCAAACAGCTGCAATTCTACCGCAAACTCTACAAAACCATCTCACATCATAAACAAGGAAGACTCATCATTGGTGGTGATTTCAACATTATGGGCAACCCTCTTATAGGACTCGTCTTCCAACAAAAAATCCACCAAACTTAACTTTAACCACTTCCTGCATGAATACGATTTGTACGACATATGGAGATGCCAACACGGCACCGAGAGATATTATACCTACTACTCTCCTCCTCACCTCTCATATTCAAGAATAGACATGTGTTTATTACCGACAAATGGACACTACAACAAGTGACATCATCCAATATTGCAACCATAACCTGGTCGGACCACGCTCCAATCCAAATATCCTTGGATGATGATCGACGCTCGGCAATCCCGCCCATTGGAGACTTAACTCCTCACTCCTGAAAATCCCAGAAAATCAGAAACATATCCTAGAAGCCCACAATCTCTTTTTTGATACCAACGCCACTCCTGACATATCTATTACTACACTTTGGCCATCATACAAAGCCTACATGAGAGGTATCCTCATACAATTAAACTCCCGTATCAATAGACAGCGATCCCAACAAATTGACCAACTTTTGACCTCCATCCACTTAAATGAAGAGATTAACAAAAAGAACCCAAATCCTCCACATCCGCGGCCCTAAACCTAGACAGAAATAAATTACGCACCATTTTACTCCACACCTATGACGCTAATCTCCACAAAACGAAAACCAAATTCTATGCACTTGGTAACAAGGCAAACTCGATCCTCACTACAATCATCAAACAAAAACGACTTAAAACTAAAATCCCCACAATTCAACACCCTACCACACGCACCTCTCTAACAAGGATATAGAAAAGCCAACGCTTTTACGGCTTACTACAGGAATTATATAACATAAAAGATGACACAAATACAACACAACCAACGATTTCTCTCTATTGAAAAATTTCTACATAATACCAACCTCCCCCGCATTACTCCATCTCAACTTGACTCCCTCTCCGTGCCAATCTCAACTTCAGAGATTGAAAAAGACCATACACACCCTCCCCTTAAACAAATCACCAGGGAACGATGGCTTCACCAACGAATTTTACAAAACATTCACACCCAATCTTACATCACACCTGTCTGTCCTATACAACCATGTTGCCTCTAATGGGGAATTCCCCCCTGACATGCTACAGTCAATAATCACCACTATCCCGAAACTGGGCAAAGACCCCCAATTAGTCCAAAATTACAGACCGATTTCACTACTTAACACGGATATAAAAATATACGCCAAAATATTTGCCCTAAGATTACTCCCATATCTACCTACACTAATTCACCCAGACCAAGTGGGATTTATGCCCGGTAGACAGGCTCCTGATGCTACTAGATGAATTGTATCCCTGCTACATCATCTTGAATCCAATAACCAAACCTCCCTTCTTCTATCACTAGATGAGGAAAAAGCATTTGACCGAATTCACTGGCAATTCATGACACTTACACTCCAAAAATTTGGAATAACAGACTGGATGCTCTCAGCGATTGTATCCCTTTACTCCAAACCTTCTGCCAGCAGTACTAACCAACGGCATACTATCACAACCCTTCTACATATCCAACGGAACCAGACAGGGTTGCCCCCTATCCCCCATAATTTTCGCCTTACTTATTGAACCACTAGCAACCAACCTTAGAAACGACCCAAACTTTACGGGAATTAAATTTCTTAAAACCGAACACAAAATTAGTCTCTTTCTTTGCAGCGACATTATTCTAATGGTTACAAATCCTTACAAGTCACTCCAAGCGATACGCACGCATATCCAAAACTACGCAGCAGTCTCATATTACAAACTCAACGAACCTAAATCATCTATATTAAACCTGTATACACCCACCGTAACCCAAAACCTACTCTCTAAACATTTCCCTTTTACTTGGGAAAAACACAGCATCCCCTATGTGGGGATTAAACTCACCGCCCACGACTGACCAACTTTACACTGCTAATTTTAAACCATTACTTGAAACTATTCCACAGGAGCTTAAAGGCTGACGCACCACTACTCTGTCCACGCTAGGCAGAATAGCAACCACAAAAATGTGCATACTGCCTGAAATACTCTACATCTTTCGTATACTCCCTATCCCAGCTCCCTACACCTTCTTTTCGAAACTTCAAGCAATACTGAACAAATTCCTATGGAACTCAAAAAGACCTAGATGTAACACAAATCTTCTAATACGTCCACCCTCCAGAGGTGGAGCTGGTCTCCCACACTTAAAATCATACTACCAAGCCGTCCTATTAGACCAGCTCTTCTTCTGGTGGCACCGTACCACTGAAAAAAATCTGGACCATCATGGAAACCTCCCTGTACCTACCACACAATATAACGGATTTGTTATTCATGGCCCGTACAGCACAATCTAAAACCCTACATAAACACCCCTGCATACAAGCCTCCTTAGCGGCTTGGCACGACTTTATAACCTACAATCAGCTACACAAAGACAACCTGCGAATCCCTACTCCACTCACATCCCTACACTTCATCATTCCCCACTTAAACCTAACAATGTGGAAACGCCTTGGAATACTCCATATCCAAAACATCTACACTACACGCAAACTAGACCCCTTCCAGACTATCCAAAAGAAATTCCACCTTCCTGACAATGAACAATTCACCCTATATGCGCATAGTCCACTCACTTCACAAAACAAATATACCACTCAATATAGAAATCCCGGCAACTGCATACCAATTCTTTCATAGGATAAATTACCCAAAGAAAGGAATCTCAACTTTCTACATACTTATAACTGAAACGCAATTTACCACATACACTTCATCTTTAACCAACTGGGAAAAAAATCTTCTCCAACCAATAACCCCACATACCTGGGAAAAAAAAACATTCACCATTACTTTCAAAGCCTCGAAATGTAGCTCCCATTGGGAAACATACCTGAAAATCCTCCATCAATGTTACATAACCCCTACTAAATTATCTTTATACTACCCTCAACAGTCACAGGCCTGCTGGAGACACTGCGGAGAAACTGGCTCACTTCTTCACCTACTCTGGACATGTAAGTCCCTCAAATCCTATTGGAACAAAATTTTTCAAATAATCTCCTCAATTACAGAAATGCCAGTAACCCCAAATCCCCCTAGCTCTCCTCCACATCGGCATAGACAAATTCCCCACGAACTCACGCATCATCATTATCCACATCCTAGCGGCTGCAAAAACTAATATTACCAGACTATGGCGATCCATCACCACTCCTCCTCTGTCCCGCCTATTATCTGACCTCAATCTCCAATGTGAGATGGAAAGAATAGCCTTCCACAATTCCTCATACCACAAATTTACGATTCACTGGTCTCGATGGTTAAAAAAACCCCAATTGCTCAATAAATTGATTACTATTATATACCACTTTATTATACTCTATCCCTACTGAATTGGTGCCTTCCCCACTCTCCCTCTTCCCCCCATATTCCTCCCCTACCAACTCCCTAGCATGGTTCACAAGACTCCGAGCATTCCTCTCATGTAAACAGGATAAAGACTTACACTTTCCCCAGCCAAATGGTGGGGACCCTCCACTCTTACTTTTCTTTTCCATGCGATACTCCTCTCAAATGTGAACCATTTCATGTTAATGTTCATTTACACTTTTGGTATGTTAAAAATTTTTTCAATAAAAATTATTTGAATATAAAAAACATTGGCCAATTTTGAAACTGGACCCGATTTTAGGTAGCATAATGCCTGATCAACCAAAATGTATATACAGAAGAGCTCCCTAAGAAATAAAGTTGTAAAAAATGTGTTGGATCCACCTAATGGGAATAAGACAAGTACTTTTTTAGATTTAAAAGGTTTTTATCCATGTAGGAGGTGTTCTGTGTGTAAAGCCACGAAGGGACAACATTTTAAGAAACATTCTTTCGTGTCTACAAGCAATGGGAAATCATTTGACATTCCAGATTTTATTACCTGTAAAACAGAGGCAGTTGTCTATGTTGTAGAATGCAGTTACATGCAGAACATGTTAAGAATATTAGAAAAGGTAATCCTAAACGCTGATGACAACCACCATCAACAGACCGAAGTCCC
>CATNWA010003158.1:0-20285 GCA_951230385.1 Staurois parvus
CCATCACCGTTTTCCCTGATGTTAAAAGCGGTTTTAAATTTACCCCCCTGTGTAATTAGAGTCACCCCTTGGCGTCATGCGGAACCTGCCACTTGCTCGGGCCCTTTGAGGAGGCCACGCTTTCGTGAGTCGGCAGGACTATGGGATGAACGACGTATTCCCTGTTGCACGTCTGGAACAAATGCTGTTAACAAGGGGTGGTCAGGGTGGGTAGGTGGGCACGGATCTCAACGCACTTGCCCCCTGTGGGGGCAGGACAGGAAAAAGAGGAGGGGTAGGGAGGACTTTGGGCTCAGGAATTTTGAGTAAAATGGGTGGTTTTTCCCTCAGGGACAGGAGTGGGGGCAGGAGATTGGTAGAGGGGAGGAGGAGACAGAGGACCCAGCGCCCCGTGGAGTTGCTGTGGAGATGGAGGAAGGGGTCCCTGCATTCCTTGGCAAAAAAGGCCCTGCATGTGGGTTTGGTTCGTAGCGACAGCGAAAAAAAAAATCGGGAGAGGGATGACTTTTGGCTGTCCCCTTTTGGACCCCGCTCCCTTTCAAAAATGGTGGCCCTTTTTCACCCCTGCTGAGAGGGGGCCCAAAATAATTTAAAAAAACCACCTAGTAGTCAGTTGGTCTCTGCCTTTCGCCCCAAAAGTCCACCCTCAGAACTGGGGGCCCCTGTGCGCTCGCTTTCCCGTCCCCATGGCAAAAGGGGAGGGGTGGGGTGGTAGGGCAGTGGCAGCTCCACCAGCAGCGGCTGCTCAGTTGCGTCGATGGAGTAGCTTTCTTCCCCGCGCGTGAGGAAAACTACTAACCGCGCAGCAGCGCATCGGTGGACCGGGAGCAGGCCCTCAAACAACAGGCTTGGGCCTACTTGGACAGACCCTCCAACGGGAGCAATCCCTTGATACTGGGAAAACGAAAAACTTGATCTTTGGCCCCAACTAGTGAATTTGCCCCTTTAAAGGCTGTCTGCCCGGCCCGTAAAGGGGGCTCGGAGCGCGTGTTTAGTGGGCAGGAGGTTTTGTAACTCCGCGGAGGGACAGCGCTGTCCACCCAAAGTGTTCTTTTGGGGGGCGAGACTCACGTTTGCTGAAAATGATAGGCGTGGATTAGTCTGGATTTCAAACCACCAGTTCCTGACAAACTGACTAAATCCGCCATTGAATCAAGCCCAAACTTGTTTTATTTTTTAACTTAGGCCTCTGATATGGCCTTCAAATTTAAGCGCTTACGATTCGCCCACTCTGCCATGGGCCACTGTACCAGCTCCTCTTGCTGCTGCCGGGTTCCCAGAGTGTCTCCATGGGGTCCCTTGTACGGCCTCCCATTTGCTGATGTCTCCATCGCCAAACTCTGCCATGTGCCACTTTCAGGTCTCCACAAACTTGCTGGTTGGGATCCATTTGTGGCATTAGGGTGCTGGCAGATTTCCGGGCCTCCCATATGCTGCTGCCAGGGCCGTAATCTGCCATGGCCCCTCGTACCGACTCCTCATGCTGCTGCCAGGCCCGTAATCTGTCATGGGCCCCTGTACCGCCTCCTCATGCATGCTGCCAGGTCCACAGAGTGGTAGCATGGTTTCCCTGTACAGGCCTCCCAATGCTGCTGTCTCCATCGCCACACTCTGCCAAGTTGCCACTTTCAGGTCATCCTCACACAGCTCAGGTGGGTTCCGAGTTTTGTCAGTAGGGGCTGGCAGATTACGGGCCTCCCATTGCTGCTGCCCATGGGCCCGTACGCCATGGCCATATTGGGCCCCCGTTGTACCGACAACTCATGCTGCTGCCAGGCCCGTAATCTGTCATGGCCCTACTTGTACCAGCCTCCTCATACCCTGCTGCCAGGTCCAGGAGTGTCTCATGGGTCCCTGTGAACGGCCTCCCATTGCTGCCTGTCATCCATCGCACTCACTCCTGCATGTGCCACTTTCAGGTCTCCTCACACTGCTGGTGGGTTCCATATTTTGTCTAGGGTGCTGGCAGATTACGGGCCTCCCATTGCTGCTCAGCCAGGCCTGTTAATCTGCCATGGGCCCCCAGTACGCACTCCTCCAGTGCAGCTGCCAGTCCAGAGTTGTCTCATGGGTCCCTGTACGGCCTCCATTGCTGCTGTCTCCATCGCCACACTCTGCCATGAGCCCACTTTCAGGTCTCCTCACACTGATGGTGGCGTTCCATTTTGTCATAGGGCTGCTGGCAAGATTACGGGCCTCCCATTGCTCGCTGCCAGGCAAGTAATCTGCCATACGGGCCCCCGTACCGAACTCCTCCATGCTGCTGCCAGGCCCGTAATCTGTCATAGGGCCCCTGCTACACTCCTCCTCATGCTGCTGCCAGGGTCCAGAGTGTCATGGGTTACCGCCCTCCCTGTACTGCCTCCCATGGGTCCCTGCGGCTTCCCATTCTGCTGTCTCCATCGCCACACTCTGCCATGTTGCCACTTTCAGGTCTCCTCACACTGCTGGTGGTAGTTCCATTTTGTCATAGGGTGCTGGCAGATTACGGGCTCCCATTGCTGCTGCCAGGCCCCGTATCTGCCATGGGCACCCGTACCGACTCCTCATGCTGCTGCCAGGCCCGTTATCTGTCATGGGCCCCTGTACCGCCTCCTCATGCTGCTGCCAGGTCCAGAGTGTCTCATGGGTCCCTGTACGCCTCCCATTGCTAGCACGTCTCCATCGCCACACTCTGCCATGTGCCACTTTCAGGTCTCCTCACACTGCTGGTGGGTTCCCATTTTGTCATAGGGTGCTGGCAGATTACGGGCCTCCCATTGCTGCTGCCAGGCCCGTAATCTGCCATGGGCCCCCGTACCGACTCCTCATGCTGCTGCCAGGTCCAGAGTGTCTCATGGCTCCCTGTACGGCCTCCCATTGCTGCTGTCTCCCATCGCCACACTCCTGGCCAGTGTGCCCACTATCAGGTCTCCTCCACTGCTGGTGGGGTTCCATTTTGTCATAGCGGTGCTGGCAGATTAGGGGTGGGCCTCCCATTGCTGCTGCCAGGCCCGTATCTGCCATGGCCCCCCGTAACCAACTCCTCATGCTGCTGCCAGGCCCGTAATTCTGTCATGGGCCCCTGTACCGCCTCCTCATGCTGCTGCCAGGTTCCAGAGTGTCTCATGGGTCCCTGTACGGCCTCCCATTGCTGCTGTCTCCATCGCCACACTCTGCCATGTGCCACTTTCAGGTCTCCTCACACTGCTGGTGGGTTCCATTTTGTCATAGGCATGCTGGCAGATTTACGGCCTCCCATTGCTGCTGCCAGGCCCGTAATCTGCCATGGGCCCCCGTACCGACTCCTCATGCTGCTGCCAGGTCCAGAGTTGTCTCCTCATGGGTCCCTGTACGGCCTCCATTGCTGCTGTCTCCATCGCCACCGCTCTGCCCATGTGCCACTATTCAGTGTCCTCCTCACACTGCTGGTGGTGTTCCATTTTGTCATAGGGTGCTGGCAGATTACGGGCCTCCCATTGCTGCGGCCAGGCCCGTAATCTGCCATGGGCGCCCCGTACCGGACTCCTCATGCTGCTGCCAGGTCCCTAATCTCTGTCATGGGCCCCTGTACCCGCCTCCTCATGCTGCTGCCAGGTCCAGAGTGTCTCCTGGGTCCCTGTACCCGGCCTCCCATTGCTGCTGTTCTCCATCGCCACACTCCTGCCATGTGCCATGCCACTTTCGGAGGTCTCCTCACACTGCTGGTGGGTTCCATTTTGTCATAGGGTGCTGCAGATTACGGGCCTCCCATTGCTGCTGCCAGGCCCGACAATCATGCCATGGGCCCCCCGTACTGCCTCCTCATGCTGCTGCCAGGTCCAGAGTGTCTCATTGGTCCCTGTACGGCTCCCATTGCTGCTGTCTCCATTGCCACACTCTGCCATGTGCCACTTTCAGGTCTCCTCACACTGCTGTGGGTTCCATTTTGTGTCATAGGGTGCAGCAGAATTACGGGCCTCCCATTGCTGCTGCCAGGCCCGTAATCTGCCATGGGCCCCCGTACCGCCCTTCCTCATAGCTGCTGCCAGGTCCAGAGTGTCTCATGGGTCCCTGTCCGGCCTCCCATTGCTGAGCTGTACTCCATCGCCACATCCCACTGCCATGTGCCTCTTTCAGGTCTCCTCACACTGCTGGTGGGTTCCATTTTTGTCATAGGGTGCTGTATGGCCTCCCATGCCTGCTGCTCCACCGCCACACTGTGGCTCCACACTCCTGGTTTTCGGCCCCAGTGACTGCCCAAATGAGTGAAGTGTGCGGTGATTCTAAGAATCGACGGCACTCATCTGCATGTCATACTGACTGACAGTATTATTTCACTTCCCCAGCAGACTCCAAGGGCATTTAAAATTAAAGGTACAGAGTGTTCTGCACTAATATAAAGGCTCTCTGAAGCTAAGAAACACCACCCTTTTTATAAGTTTAAATTCGCAGCGAATATATTCGCCTCGAATCGAATTTTTATTCCTCGAATTCGCCGAATCAGCCGAATTGAATTTTTCAATACTTCGCTCATCTCTAGTTGTTTACCTATTCATTGTAGGTGGTAATTCTGCAAAGGCTCAGAATCTCCTATTACACATCCAACTCCAATCTCACTCCTCTTCTATCTCATTTACTGCAGGTGATCCCCACTCATAAAAGAGGTATCATAATCTGTGGCGACTCTCAACCAGTCCAAATCCCAGGACAGGTCATGGTGCATTAATGATTCACTCCTGACACACCCAGAGCATAAAGCAAATATAGAAATAGCTCTTAAAGAATATCTTACTAATTCAGCTCCTGCCATTTCTTCGATCATGGTATGGGAAGCACATAAACCAGTCAGCTGAGGGACATGCATCCAGATAGCATCATATTCCACGAAGGAATGTTGCCATTTACACCAAAGTTGTTAGAATTTCAGAAATGTTTCATGCTCTTCCAAGCTACACCCACTACAGACAATAAAAGATGTCTTTACAAAGTCTGCAGAGAGCCTGATCTTTTTCTGACTGAATTGGCTGAGAGATCCATATGAAGAAGCTCAGAAACTTAGTAAACTTGACCAAAACTACAAACCAATGCAATTGAAGCTCCTCACCATCATTTACACTAACAATCCCTTAAAAATATTAAGTGAGTTTTAGTGCACGTCTCATGCAACTTTATGGTGTCAAGGGAGCTCTTAGACCAACCTCAGGCTGACTCCATATTCTCTCACTTGACACTACCTAAACTTACTACTATACAACGTGACCTGCTGGAAAGCCCTATCCCTTTAAAGGAAGTATTAATAGCTATCAAATCACTGAAACCTCACAAATGTCCTTGCCTAGACAAATTGTCAGAGGCCTACTATAAAGCATATGCTGACATTTTAGCTCCTATGCTCACATGCAGCTTTAACACCTTCCCTCAACTCACAATATTTTCATTCAGAAACATTAACAGTCATTATCACTGTTATCCCAAACTGTGTTCCGACACCCCATCATAGTCACATTTCTGGCCTATATCTTTACTCTACTTAGATGTTAACCTGCTTGCTAAAATCCTAGCAACCTGCCTCAATCCCACTATTGTCTCCCTGACTCACATGGATCAAGTACACTTAATCCCAATACCTCAATAAAGGATAACATCCATAGAGCTTCCTTAATAATTCATGTGGCACGCACTCTTTGTATTCCCACATGCCTACTTTCTCTTGAAAAAAAAGAAGGCATTCGACTCGATGTCCTGGTTGTATCTTCATCACATTCTGCATATTTGAGGTTTTGAACCTCATTTCCTTCAGTGGATAGCTTTTTTGTACAATAACCTAAAAGCTTTCTTAAAAATACACTGCACATAGATCAGACGTGTTCTCTGTTTGCAGAGGAACTAGGCAAGGTTTCCCCCTATCCCCACTCCTTTTTTACCTCATCATAAATGCTTTAGCACAGTTGATCAGCTCCAACTTCAGTGTCCAGGGTGTGGAACGTGGATGACAGCACCACAAACTATGGTTATTCATGGATGACGTACTTCTTTTCATCACCTTCCCCCTCACCTCCTTACCTAATCTGCACTGTACATTAGAGAGATTTGCCCACATTTCAAGTCTCAAAGTTAACCCTCAAAAATCTAAAGCTCTAAATATCATGTTAACTCCCTCCACTGTCTATCAATTACAACTTGCATTCCCATTTCTTTGGTCTTCTAGAAACCTCCCCTATCTAGGGATAGAACTATCATAGAAGACCTATTTATAGCCAACTAACCATCCATGTTGTCCCATTTTCTTCTCTTCTCTCCTGCTGGTACAAAAGAGAAAGGGGATGGGGAGAGAGGTGCCAAGCCACAATAGTGTAGCAAATTTTATTGAATAAAAAGGGTAAAAAATGCAATAATTATGCACTCACAGACATCGCTGGTAATGAGCATTGAATCAAGCTCCAAATGGAGATATCAGCCCAGAGTCCAGTCCACATCAGTGCCACTGTCAGGAGCCTCAGGAGCTGTCAAACTTCCAGGGTCCTGTGACCAATCAGAACCCATTTCAGAGGCTAAATCACACCTCCTGCATCAGTCTCACATCACACCTTGGACAGCTCTCCAACAGATCTCCAGCTGGGGTTCCCTAGGCGGCTTGCTTGGGTCCCTGCTTCGACTTGGGACTTATGTGGACTGGACTTTGGATTGATGTCTCCATTTGGAGCTTGATTCAGTGCTCAATACCAGTGATGTCTGTGTGTGCAAAATTATTGCATTTTATACCCTTTTGTATTCAATAAAATTTGCTACACTATTGGAGGCTTGGTGCCTCTCTCCCTATTCTCCCCATTCCCTTTCTCTTTTGTAGCACTCCTGGTTTCCCAGCCTGCTCAGAAGGCAGCCTTCCCGAGCCAGCAGTGTTACCAACAAACTAATTAGTTACAACCTTACCTCCAAGATTATATTGTTATATTATATATATATATATATATATATATCATGTGTATATTTTAAATGTATATACCATTACACACAAATTATTGATGGGTTTTATTACCTATATGCAGTTTTGTAGATCCACATGCTGATTATGATTTCCAATTATTGTAAGTCCCCCATAAACTATCCAATAAATATTGAATAAAATTGCATGAGATATAGCAAGTGCAGTGCAGAGTGTTAGCATTTTCCTCTGCTGGTACATCCTACCAATTTTTTTTGCCTAGGAAAATTACTGTAGTTAAAATGTCTATATGTCAGGGCTGGGCTCCTGGTACTTAATGAGCAGCTCTTTTCTTTCAGTGCTCAGAAGCTGCTCAGCTGTTGGTTAATTACCAGCCGTATCCACAGTGACTCACTTGGATACCATTACCTGCCTCATTAGTCCAGCCCACAGCCAACCCTTCTTGCTATTTTAGCAGCTTAGCTCATTTCCTCTTTGCCCTTGTTGGTCTATGATCTCCAGTGTGTTCCTGTGTGCAACTCGGTCTGGCTGATTTCCCTTTTGATTCCTGTTCCTGATTTTTGGCTCCTGACTACACTGACTTCTGGGTTCCCTGACTCTGTCTCGTCTGATTACCCGCTCTGGCATCCAAACCCTGGCTTCTGTTTTGACTATGTTCTTGATCTATGGTATATTTGCTATTTCATTAGAGGTGTGATTTTAACTTCACTTTCTGTCTATGCCTGGTTCATGGTTCCTGACACTATATTACCCAAAATTCTTTACCTTTTCAGGGTATTACCTATTGATATCACAGCATCACTGGTAGGAGTAATTAAAGTTTTTGTGTGTTTTCTCAGAAACATCATATTGATGTAGGAGGAAAAATACAGGGTCCCTAGGTAGTTACATGTCACCTGTCTTTCGGATAATTACTCTGATTGAGGTGGTTACTCTTCCCAAGAGTGAGATAGGGTATCCATGCCAGATCTTCAATAGTTTTTAAAGAGGCTTGACACACATGGTGGGTAATTAGCATCAAATAATTTTGAATATCTAGGAGTGAGGTTAATACCGAGGTATGAAATCCGATCTGTGGTCCAGCAGAATGGAAAGGAATTGCGGAGAGATGCACTCAGGGAATCAGGAACATTGATAGGCATAACTGCTGATTTAGTAAAATTTACCGTAAGACCTGATACTGAAGCAAAATCCTTCAGCACTGTGCATAAGTTAGGCAATGATACCAACGGATTAGTAAGGAAAAGCATAACATCATCAGCATACATACATATTTTGAAATGTGAAACCAATAATGGGTAACCAGAAATATCCGAATGGGATCTTATTGCAATTGCCAAGGGTTCCAACACTAGCACAAATAATAAGGACGAAAGAGGACATCCCTGACGGGTGCCACTGCCCAGTGTAAAAAAAATCTGAATTACAGCCTGGAAGTCTTTTTCTTGTTTTGGGGAAGTCATATAAGGCATGTACACCAGATAGAAATTCTGCACTAAAGCCCATCTTCTGCAGTAATGACAATAAATAGGGCCAGAGAACACTGTCACAGGCCTTGTTTATGTCCAGGCTCAGCAGCAAAACCTTTTTAGAATGTAAATTGGCGTCCTGAATAACATTTAGTGTGAGACGACAAATAATGTCTGTAATAAATCTATCTGGGATAAATCCCGACTGGTCCGGAGAGACCAAGGAGGAGATAATAGGGGCGAATCTATCTGCCAGAATGCAGCTGAATATTTTCAAGTCATTGTTCATTACCGAGAGAGGTCTATAGTTTTGAGGTAGATGATGGTCTTTTAGTGGTTTAGGTAACAGAGACATGTTAGCCAACACCATCTCTTCAGGAAACCTACCTCCTGCAAAACATCATTAAATAAGGACATCAAGAATGGAGCTAATGTAGGGGCGAAATGTTTGTAATACCTGGATGTAAATCCATCAGGGCCCGGGGCTGTGGAAGTTTTTAGTTTGCTAATCGCAAGGATTATTTCCTCCAGAGTACATGGGGCATTGAGCACGGATATCTGAGTAGGTGTAAGAGCAGGGAGGGGTATAGCATCTAACCATGAGCCATTTGGAGAGACGGAGGTTGGTTTTGGGGGCGCTAATAAGGTGGAATAGAAGTTTTCAAAAATTCCCAGGGCTTCATGGGGAAGATAGGAGATACTGCCAGATTTAGTACGTAACTTGTAGATATGTGGGGGTCATATAGAGTGGTTTAACTTCCGTGCAAATATAGTAGAGCCTGAGTTACTATGTAATAAAAATGAGGCCTTTGACAAGTGCAGAGCTTTTTCAGTTTTCTGAGACAGTAAAGTTTTCAGTTCTAGGCGCTTTTGCATTAACATCGTTTTGTTAAGGAGAGATGGATTACCAATATGGGCTCTATAATGTGCTTCCAATTCTCCAGTAAGGTTCTGATTTGTTTCCATCGCTCTCTATTTTTAGAAGAAGCCATGGAAATGAGGCAGCCACGGAGGACCGCTTTATGGGCTACCCACAAAATAGCCGGGGAGATATCGGGAGTTGTGTTTGACTGAAAGTATTCTTGAATGGAGGTAACTATTGCTTGGAGAGAGGTAGTATCTGTAAGCATAGTATTGTATTTATTTTAACTAATAAAATTGTTATAGAGACTTCCTCATACTGAAACGTAGATAATCCAACAGCTTTATTTATATGCCTATGCTTCAGAATGAGCCCTCAAACATATGCTCCCCTTTGCTTTTACACTTTACAGGACACTGTATCTCTAGACCTTTTTTTATCTTAACCTTACTTTCTCTTTTTTTCCCATCTTCATCCCTGCATTCTTTAGAAAATCAGAAACCACCAATCCTACTTTTGGACAGAAAAAAGTTAATAAAAATACCCACAAACTGGTTTTGATTTTTTTACTTTTTAAGATGTCCTTTTTAACTTGTCTACAAAATGGACAGCATTTCACTGGCAAGAAAGATAACTTTTGTTATCAGAATCATAGTGTATATCAGTCATAAAATTCTTCAGTACTCACAAATTTTGCATCATGTGAGCAATTTATATGTTTGATACATGCTACTAATAATGATGCTGTAATTCATATATTCCATTGGATCAATATGGTATTTAGATATATTTCAATACAAAGTCCTTAGAATCTCATGAAAATAGTAGTTACAGCTTGGTAAGTATTAAGGCCCTGTTGATCACTATATTCAATCTTACATCTTATGAACCTTTCAATGCACTTAGAGGGCACATGGATGAACGTCTATTATGCTTGTGTTCTCTACTGTGTGACTTGCTCAGTTTGTGGGTGATAGGGAAATTGCATAATACATATTTCCTTAGTAATATAGTATTGTGGCCCAGTAATGTTTAAAAATGCCTCCAAGCCTTGGTTAAAGGGCTATTCAAGGAAAAAGTATTGTAAACTGACTATTTGAACAAGCCAAGCCAGACTACTAATCTCTTTTCAGGCTTGTGCTATTTTTCTTAGAAGGCTATCATGTGGTTTGCAGTGGGGGGCTGGCCATTCCCTACATACATGTCCAGTATATAACTCACAGCTAGGCTGGAAATATTTAGTCTTGTGTCAGAGCTGCATTGCGCATCTGTGGTCACCTATACCATGCCATCAAGGGGGGACTCCATGGCAAAATAGCATCTTTAGTTAAGTATTCTTATTGTATTTTCTTTATTGCTATCTTATAAGTATTTATTTGATCTCTCTTTGCACATATCAAAAACAATCCCAAAATCGTAACAACACACTAGGCTGTTCCTCCCTTGCAGCTAGGTACCATATTTTATCTAAGATGGGGCCCTCTAGACACAGTGCACACATTCACACCAAAGTACTCTAATACAAGCAATGTCTTGGATAATTGTATTTGATGATGATGCATGTAATGGTAACAAGTATTGAGCCCTCACAAAGCTGCGTTAAAGGGCAAGGACACCATGTTGTTCAAATTCATTCATGACAGTTTGCAGTACAAGTTGGTGAATAGCAGCAGTGGTTACCTTCTGTTCATCCCCCAGGAAGCCTCTGGTGCAATACACAACTGTTAACTGATGCCAGAGCCTTCTTATCAGACCAGGACATATACAGGCCCTCTCATGCCTATTAGCCCAATCCCCCATTTCAGTTTGAAAATCCTAATAAAACTCTCACCCTCGCTAGCTTGAGCAATACGGAGACCTAACAGACCTCGTGTCATAAATACCTTAGTGAAATACACATTTCAGATAGATGGCTTATCAGCCAAGATTCTAAAACTTCAGCATGTTTTGTAACTTCTGAAATTATGACAGTATATCTAGAATAAAGTCATATTCACCTTCATCAGTTATTGGGTAGCATTGAACCCTGTAAATTGTAGATATTCAGAAACATGATTACTTATAGGAAACTTTATTTGGGACTTGGTCACAAATGTGATGACCTCCCAGCCCCCCACCCTTTAAAATGGATGATGGTCTCTGTCAACACCCCCCTTGATGTCAGATGAAAAAGAGATTGCAAGCAGATTTGATAGCTCTTGTTTTAATATTAACCAAGGAACACCTACATGAGAGAGCCACTGCAATGTTTTTGCTTGAACAATTGAACTCTGCTAAAAACCAAGAACTTTGCAAGTATTCTTTATTTTCAACTCATTTTTAAATTCCCTGTTGCTTTATGATTTCTTTGTAACACCTTTTTTATGTAACTGTTTCATTTGAACCATTTGACCTTTTCACTATTAAACCCTATTTCAAAAAAGTGTTTTAACTGTCCCTAAGTCTTTTAATGCAAACTAAAGAATCCCTGTCTCTTGAAGAGTGCTACAGTATATGACAAATATCTGAATATACCTGTCTGTGGTGACATTGTTTGTACAGACATTTATTTTTCATATATGTTATTGCTACGATTATGAGTTTCCACCTTCTCAGTCAAAGGTGGTTTTGGTAGCTTAAAAAGTTAATTGCTTAATTACCATGACCCAGTGACAATCACTCTCAGGCTGCTGGCAGCTAGGTTATGGCTCCACGAACTGGAAAATCTTTTGTTCTGGGTGCAGCTGAGAGTGGCATTGTTATGTAAGTGAGAGCATGGTGCGAAATTGGCTGTTTCTTTGTCACGAGTTAGTAAGAAGGGCAGGGTCGGGCACCGCTTTTATCACCATGCATATAAGACATCAAGACTGTCATCACCTTTAGAGTGACTTCTTTTTATAAATGGATTTGTTTATGATTGTGAAGTTTTTTCTAAAACTAATGAGGCAATTTAAAACCTCTAGTTTCCTCTTTTTTTTTTTAATTTGACAGCTTTTAGATTTATGCTTCCAGATAATATCCGAAATCATAGAATACATTTATTAACAATCACCATCTATAAACTCCATATTGTAAATATTGACAAATCATACATGCTGGTTCACAGAATAAATAAAAACACTACACTATTAATATAATATTTTGAATTTAAGCTAAAAATAAATCCACAAAGTTGCAAACCGTTGAATATTAAATGTATTTCTAGAAACCTCAAAGAAGGAAAGCAGAAAAATCCAGCTTCCTTCCTAATCCCTTGTGACACAAGCTGAAAAACCGAAGGAAAATGGTCTCAAAATTATAATTTTCCTAATTTGAAAAAGATTCAGCAATAGGCTGAGAAAGAATTGATTAATATATGAAGTTTAGGAATAATGACTTTAATCATTATAGGAAATTCAAAGCTGGAGCTGAAACATTTATTTTGTTACCGAAATAATAGCCGGTTTTAGCCTTGAATAATATCTGTTTCTTATAGATAGCCAAAAGCCAACTTGGCTAAATTCTCCAGGGAGAATATAGATATTCATTTATTCCATGAAAATGTACAGCTGTCACTGCTGTGCTAAATTTTGGCTAGGGGTTAAACTAAAAGGAATTTCAGGCTTGCTAAGCGATAAAGGCAATTTAAATTTTAATTTGAGATCAATTGTCAAATTTGAAAGCACTTTTAAGCAAAAAGTATACCTAACCTTTGCATAATCTAACCAATAAATTCACAGTAGTAAATGTTTTAGTTTAACATGCTAATGATTATATCTGACTTCAAGCCAATACACTCTTATTCTACCTATTGCCTAATTTCTGTTAAGGTCATATAATAGTTAAAGCTGCACTCTAAGCTATTATAAAATACTTAAATTAATGCAGCTCTATAATCATTAATACATTATTAAATATATTTTTTAAATGCAAGCAGTGTAAGTACCTGAATTTGACATGTTATTAGCAATCAGCCTCTTTCTGTATTGTGAGTTAAAGAAACAGTTCAAGAAGCATTCTAATAGGAAGAAAAAGCAGCAGAGTGACAGAGATATGAGCTAATTACTGTGCTGTTTCTCCTGTGAAAGTGGTTGCTGCTTTCAGATTTAAGAGTGTTATTAATTGCAAGATGCAACTGCATTTAATGGTACATTTATTTTTACTGTTTCCCAAACAGGTTTGTTTTGTACCACCGCTTTGCCTAAAATGTGTTTTTCTAGTTTTGAATAGTGTTGGGCTTGGTTAAAATTCACATCAGTACTTTTTTCTGTATTTGTCCTGTTGGGGAGTTTTCATTTCACTTCCTGTGCCAAAGACACACTAGGCTCCTGTGCCAAAGACACATGAGCACTCTCCAAAGAGATAGATATCCCTTCTTAAATAGTTGTCAACAGAGCAGGTGTCCCCCTTAAAAGACTACCTGTAACAATTCAAAAATGTTGGCTTTCCAGTCATTATCTGTATCAGAGACAATGGTTGCCAGAGCTAATAGTGAGGGTAAATCTCTGCAACAGGGACACACAGCAATAACAACTAGACAGAGGTTCCAACACTTGCACATCCTATCAACAATTTTAAAAAGTTGCTTATCCAACCTAGGAAATCTGAATTAATACTCAAATATTTTCATATTTTTAACAAGCAATAAGGGATCTTTGAAGCAAGGCTTAACTGATCTCTGTCATAATGCATAATGCATTTTGGTCTAAATTTATAACTAACTTTGAGTTTACTATATATTTTTTATAGCTGAAAGTAAAAAATATTGTTTTTCTTCAAAATGTTCTGTCTTTTTTTTGTTTAAAGCGTGAAAAATAAAAAGTGCACAGGTGATCAAATACCACCAAAAGAAAGCTCTATTTGTGTGAAAAAAAGGACGTAAATTTTGTTTGGGTACAGCATTGCATGACCGAGCAATTATCAGTTGACTTAGTGCAGCGCTGTGTAGCAAAAAGAGGCCTGGTCATTAAAGGGGGTAAATCCTCAGGAGGGCAAGTGGTTAAAATCCAGATATATATATACACATGACAACCCCCTCAATACAGGGGGCAATATTGACTTAATTAAGAATATCAAACTGATTAAACTGGAGCTTCACTCAAAAAGGAAAGTTCTGCTTTAAGGTCTGGTCCCCCACTCCCCATTAAGGAGTGACACCTTTGGGGAGCGAGGGGGGGGAACAGGTACCGAAATTGACAGATACCCACTCCTACTGCGATTGCCTAGGTGATCAGAAGTGGAGGTTGTCCTCCCCCCTCCCTCCCCGTAGTCTTCTGGGCCAGTGGCAGGTCCCAGAAGACTACGGGACCACTCACAAAACGCAGCGTTATTTACGCATGCGCAATGAACACCCGGCTGTGAAGCTGCAAGCTGTCATAACCCGGTGCCCACACTGAAGATGCCAGAGCTGGGAACACAGGACAGTGGGTGAACTTGGCTGTGGGGGGGATACCGCTGGATCGAGGGACAGGTAAGTGTCCATTATTTAAAAGCCAGCAGCTACAGTTTTTGTAGCTGCTGACTTTTATTTTTTGTATTTTTAATAGAATTTAGCTTTATTAACAGGTGGAGATGAACACATAGAGCCCATGTCAGTGATCCTATCAAACAGAAATAATAGATGACCTGAACATGAATCTGAATAAATATCTTTATGATGTTGCTATCATGGCCATCAAACATATACATATCAACCTGATAATATTATCATAGTAATATTGTAACCATGACTATAAACATGTACATGTTATCTGGAGAATCAACCTAATAAAATATATCAACTAGTATATAAAAATGTTTATTTATTATTTCAAAAAGAGGAAGACATCCATTCTGTTGTTTAAACCATGTGTAACCCTAGTATTGAGCATATGGATCCACCACACCTCGCACTGGAGCAGAATGCAATGTGTGTCACCCCCTCTTATTGCTCTTTTTATGTTTGAGACCAAAAAAGGAAAAGAAGTCAAGTTTTCCACTATGTACTTGTCTAAAATATTTAGAAACTTTTGAAATGTTCCTGGCGTCTAGATTGCTGGTATCATTATAATGTTCTGATACTCTAATATGCAAAGAACGATTAGTACATTGCACATATTGAATGTGGCAAGCACTTCTATATTGTTTGCACATATTTAGTCCACATGGATAGCTTCCATTTGTACCCAACCACATGCAAGGATGCCGAGAGACTTTAGAACAAAATAAACTAGGTGACAAAATCGTACCTAGAGTGGGGGCTCTTCTACTGGTGAAATCGCAGCCTTGTTTCAAAATATCATACATAGTCCTATCAGCATATAGGATCGGTAAACAACATTTTATGATATTTACAATTTGATTATAATGCATGGAATAAGTTGTTAGGAAATTAACCTTTTTATTACATTTAAATTGTTTCTTATTTTGATGACCTAATGATTTTTTAATCAAATTGTCCCGATCCTTCTCTATAGCTACAGTTCTCCCTTTGTCAACTAACTGCTCACTATATACCTGCTCCCTTAGTCTGTCAGAGACAATACAACATTCCTGGAAAAAATCATCTAGGGCAAATTCTCCTATAGGCAGCGCTTTACATAGTTTTCTCTATGTCTTAGTAGTAATATCACTGCTCTCTAAATGTCCAGTTAGGATCAGATCCAAATAATCTATTATTTTTGTGTGGTAATTATATGTAAATTCAAGGTTCAGATGATTATTATTTAAATACAAAATAAACCTTTCTATTTCTGATTCTGAGCCCCTCTACACCAAAATCAGGCCATCAATGAACCAACAGTACCAAGCAATATGGGTTCTATATGTTTTATTATGGGAAAATAGAAAAACTTCCTCCCATATAAAGGTTTGCTAGTGAAGGGGAAAATTTTGCTTCCATTGATGCTCCTTGGCATTGTATATAATATTTTGAATAAAACATGAAAACATTGTGTTTTAACAAAAACTCCACTACTGTACATAGAAACTCACATAATTGTGAACTATAGGTACTGTAACGTGTCAGATGATATTTGATAGCTTGCAAAGCTAAATTGTGTGATATGCTGGAATACAGTGCTTTGAAATTCACAGTTAACCATATACTATATGTTGTCCATTTTATTTCATGTGTGTGGGCTAAGAGGCGACCAGTGTCCCTAAGGTATCCTGGTAAGTGTGTAACCAAAGGTTGAAGATGTTCATCAACCCATTCATTAAGCCTTTCTAGTAAGGAACCTATTCCTGCCACTATGGGATGCCCCTGGACAGAAGTACGCTGTGACGAACGCGGTGCCCGACCACTGCCCTTCTCACTAACTCGTGACATACTACTAGCCAAAATCACACTGCGCTGCCACTTGTGTAACAATGCCACTCCCTGTTGCACCCTGAACAAAAATTTTCCAGCTCATGGGACCATAATCTATGTGCCAGCAACCTGAGAGCGATTGCCACTGGGTTAGGTTAATTAGCAATTAACCCTTCAAACTCCAAACTGCCACCAGATAGCTTTGGGCCTATCAACCCTTCACAATGTAACAAGAACAAATGTGAGCAATAAATGTCTGTAACACACACTGTCACCACAGACAGGTATATTCAGAGGGTTATCATATACAGTAGCACTCTAAAAGAGACAGAGATTCTTTAGTTTACATTAAAAGCTTTAATGACAATTTCAACACTTTTACAAATAGTGTTTAATACTGAAAAGGTCAAAATGGTGCACACAAAGTATTTACAGAAAAAAAGAAGTAAAGAGAACAATAACACAACAAAGAAATAAAAAGGAGGTGAAAATGGAGAATACTTGCAAAGTCCTGATTTTAGCAGAGTCCAATTGTTCAAGCAAAAATGGTGCACTGGCTCTCTCAAGTCTGGTTGGGTGTTCCTTGGTTGATGTTAAATCAGAGCTTCCTTAACAGGTCCTGTCAGGTTTTCTGTGGTATCAAAGGGGTGTTGACAAAGACCAGCTGACCAATCATCCGGTTTAAGGGATGGGTGCTGGGAGGCCACCACATTTATGACCAAGCCCAAATACAGTTTTATACTCATATTAACATCTTTCAATATGTGCAGGTTGAATTCAAGCAACTGGCAAATTATTATTCAACATTATATTTTTTATCCAGGGATACAACACCAGAGTACTTTGGATCGATCTGTCACCCAGGAGGGAGGAGACTGCTTTCTCCCCTTTTGTATATGCTAAGGTAGTCATGTATGACCTTGGTATGATATTCCCATTCAAATATATACCTAATATTAATGTGTCCTATTCCTGTTGGATTTTAGGAACTGTGTATGGATTTTGTTAAGTTGTGGAATAGATGGAGGTCTCAGTGAGACATTTTTATGGCATGCTATGCATTCCTAGAGCTTTAATTGCCTTACATGGCATGTGTGACAGGCTTGACTGAGTTATCATGGTTTTACAATAGGTCAGAGGGAAGAGGGAAGAGTTTTTCATGGTTTGTGGAAGCAGACACCCTGCCAACCCTAATTAGCTGTTTAAAGCTGGCATCCAGGACTGGACGCTGGCATCTGTCCTATTTTAGTGGAGATAAGAGGCTCTTTTGATGTGTGTTACAAGTTACAGCTATGAATTCCATAACTTGCAGGAGGAGGGAGGGAGTAAGACCTTAACAAGATGGCTGTTGCCTACAGCTTCCATGTCCCTATAGAGCACAATCATTACACATGCTGTTTGTGAACTTTGGAGACATGATGGAAGAAGGGTGTGATCTGATTCTCCACCATTCAAACTTCCATTGACTTTTGATCCAAAACCCCCATATTTCTACCCTCATCTAAACCATGTTGCGTCTTCTGCTGTATTAGTGGGGTAGGGTTGGTATCAAGTAAATTATATGCATTCACATCATTTAATTGTCTAAGTGCCTCACACCTATAGCTATATGCATCTAGCACCACTACAGAACCACCCTTGTCAGCCTGGTGAATGATGATGTCAGTTCTGTCTTTCAAATTCTGTAAAGCTGAATATTCCACCTGTTTAGATTGAAATTACTGGGGTGGTTGTGCAATTTGGAAGACACTTTTAATTCATTCAGTTCTAAAATATTTTGAAGAGTCTACCACTTCACTTTGAGCTTGGATGAGGTAAACATATTTGTCACTCATGGTGATTGTGCTTTTTTCTATTCCACATTGACCCATACCAGACTTGGATTGAAGATTGTCTAGAGTAGATACCATAGATAAAAGCTCAAATGAAAAAGTTAAGTGTTCCTTTGTTTGTATAATACATGGTTCAATATCAGTATCAGTCAATTCATTACCAAAGTGTTTCCTAAGCATGAGAGTTCTAATAAATCGATTGATATCTAAAATGGTAGAGAAGACATTGAGCAGGTGTCTGGGGGCAAAGGGTAGTCCTTTAGATAAAAGAGAGATTTCATGTTCAGATAGAGATACAGATGATAAAATTCAATACATTGTCAGTACCTATGCTGTGGTCTTCTTGGTGTGTTTCAGATATTTTCTGTATCCTGTTTTGTGCACATGACCTCCCCCATCTTGCCCGTTTCTTCCTGTTTGTAATTGTTGTTGAGTTGTTATTGAGGGATTTTGTTTTGGTGGATCTGCAGAGACCTCCCTGGAAAAAACTGACCCAACTGAACTTCTAGAGGTGTTAGGAGACCTTGATTCTACTGTATCCAAAAGTTTGAATTGAGGATCTTAAGCCTGAGGTGAGCTGAAATTAAGCCTTTTATCAGTTAGAAATCTAAGTCTCTTTTTAAAAATGGAATGTGGAAACTTTCTGTTTCTACATAAATACACAATCCCTTCCTCATAATCCTTAAGATTTCGTAAAAATTTGGATCTCTTACAGAGTATGTCGTTGATGATGATTTCTTGATCCTTAGATCCCTTAGAACCATACATTCCTCAATGTACCTCTGTAACCCTGTATAGTCAAACCAAAAGCTGCATTTCTTTACACATCAAAGTCTTTAATCTGTCAAATGTAGATTTGCAGGAAGCATCTGCTTGGTTAATGTGCTATCATTAAAGATGAGCGAATTATTCAAAAATTCGGTTCGGCTGATTCGCCGAATTCGCCGATTAAATTCGCTTTGTGCTGAATAATATTCGCTGCGAATTTAACTTATAAAAAGGGTGTTTCTAGGCTTCAGAGAGCCTTTATATTAGTGCAGAACACTGTACCTTTAATTTAAATGCCCTTGGAGTCTGCTGGGGAAGAGAAATAATACTGTCAGTCAGTATGACATGCAGATGAGTGCCGTCGATCTTAGAATCACCGCACACTTCACTCATTTGGCAGTCACGGGGCCAAAACCAGAGTGTGGAGCCACAGTGTGGCGGTGGAGGCAGCAGCAATGGGAGGCCATACAGCACCCTATGACAAAATGGAACCCACCAGCAGTGTGAGGAGACCTGAAAGTGGCACATGGCAGAGTGTGGCGATGGAGACAGCAGCAATGGGAGGCCGTACAGGGACCCATGACACACTCTGGACCTGGCAGCAGCATGAGGAGGCGGTACAGGGGCCCATGACAGATTACGGGCCTGGCAGCAGCATGAGGAGTCGGTACGGGGGCCCATGGCAGATTACGTGCCTGGCAGCAGCATGAGGAGGCGGTACAGGGGCCCCATGGCAGAGTGGCGGAGCGTATAAGCAGCTAAAATTGAAGGCCATACAGAGGCCTATGTTTAAAAGTCCCCCCAGCAGCAGCGTGGGGAGACGACTATCAAGAGTCCAATGGCAGAGTGGCGGAGCAGAAGCAGCTTCAATTGAAGGCCATACACAGGCCTAGGTTAAAAAGCGGAAGCCGTCAGCAGCGTGAGCAGACGACAGAGACACATGGCGCAGGGTGGCGGTTGGATGCAGCAGTATTCGGAAGCCAAACACCAGGCCTCGGTTAAAAAGCGGAAGCCGTCAGCAGCGTGAGCAGACGACAGAGGCACATGGCGCAGGGTGGCGGTGGAGGCAGCAGCAATGGAAGGCCATACAGCACCCTATCCACAAAATGGAACCCACCAACAGTTTGTTAAGGAGACCTGAAAGTGGCACATGGCGCAGGGTGTCGGTGGAAGGCAGCAGTTATTCGGAAGACATACCAGG
>CATNWA010003159.1:0-20085 GCA_951230385.1 Staurois parvus
GGTTTGGGGCAATTACCGTCATGTACCTGGTCTGGGGCTAATTTGACGAAAATTTCCCCTTTGGTAGCTAAGTCCCAAGCACCCCTGAAGTTGAAACAATGCAAGGAAAAAAATAAAAGGTGGTTTTGGAATCTTCTGGAAGCTCCTTGCAGTATATAAAACCCAAAAGCGTCAGGTGGTCTTAGGACAAATGGCAGGACCCATAGTCCCTGGTGAGGTAGCCGGACCAGGGCAGCGACCATAGACAAGGTGCCCCCGAAAAAGCAGGATCGGGTGAAAAAAGAGATCAGGATGGTACCAAAATCGAGACGGGAAAAGCAAGCCAGGAGTAGGCAGGACAGGGCAAGAACAAAGTGAGGTCATTCATAAAATACAGTGGAGCAAGAATGTAGTCAGAGCCAGCATGGCAAAAAAAAAGGGCAGGTCCTTAGAGCAAGCCAGGTCAAAACCGGGGTCAGAATTCCAGAGCAACGGGGTCGTTAAAAAAAGAACTCGGGAAAACACATGAGCAAGGAGTACTGTAGATGAAGACATCCACAAAGTTTGAGTCAGCAACTGCCCCTTTATAGGGTGTTTGGGCCAGTTCGGCGTGGGGGTTGTGACATACTTAGTGAAAAGGGTTTGTGCTGAATGCACATTTGGCTTTTTCTGTGCAAACGAGCAGGCCATTTAAAGTATTGGAACTATGCCGGGTTTTTTTCCTCACACTGAAAATTTTTTATTTACTGTCCCTTTTCAGCAAAGTCATGTCTGTTCCTCATATCTCATGTCTGCCCTTTTAAAGCTCAGTGTGTTTGAAAGGGGCCCCCCCTTAAACTTTTTTGAGTTTCAGTTAACACCCCTTTTAAAGGGGGTTTTTCATTTAGGAAAGAAAGGGTCTCTTAGTATTTTTGCATCTCTGTTTTTAATCCATGATCTTTTAATGCCCCTCCCATGCTTTGAAAGGTGTTGGTAAAAAAGACCCCGAATTTTAGGCATAGTTAGCCTTTGGCCCCCCTTATATTTTGCAACAAGCTTCTCCTTGGTGCACTGAGTCAAATACATCACCAGACCTGAATGTGGGAATTAGGACAGCAATCTCTACACTGAAACAGGGTTTCTGGTTGGGATAGACAGTAAGGCTCCATGCACAAGGCTTAAAAATTGCTGCCTTCTAACCAGGGGTGCATTTACCACAAGGCAAACAGGCATTTGCCTAGGGCGGCATTTTTAATTTTTTCAGGGGCAGCACCCACTCCCCCGGAAGAAGGGACATAGAAAGGAACCCCATGCGGCATAGGGACAAGGTTGGGATCCGAGTGAAATGAGCTGCGGGCTCCCTTGATGGTGTAATAAAGAGCCTCAGAGACTCTTCATTACAGGGGATGTCCTGGAGCTGTGAAGGTGAGTGTCTTTCCTCATCGCTGGGGGTGGGTGGTACGGTGTATGGAGGGTGGTGGTAGTGGAAGGGCTTTCCAGTGGGTGTCAGGGGCGGGAGAGGGAGGTGGGTTGTTTGGTTTGGTGTCAGGCTTTTCTCCATGGGAAGGGGGTGGATGGACGATTTTTTGTTGCCTAGGGCAGCACAGTACCAAAAGAGCACCACTGCTTCTACCAGAATTTTGTGTTTTAGCTAATAGAAGCAGCTCAGTGGTAATCACTATGTGTCCAATGCACATTAGAACGAATAGAGACATATTTTAAAGCTCAACATTAGATCAGGAAAAAAAAAGAAACCCTTCTGGAGTTTGCATTTTTTGATTGAACATTCTGGCAGGAAAAAACTTGACACTCTCCTAAACTCACCTCAACAGTGTACAAAAACGCTCATATATCAGTGTTTTTTTCTGCCAGGGGAACTGTGCATTTTCATTTGAGCCCCATGTGTGCAATCTTAGCCTTATGCACAGCTAGCATTTTTTTAAAAGCTCGCTATAAGCGTTATCATCATTTTATATTCTGCTCCTAGAAGTTAATAGTGTTATACCCATGTGTCCCAGACACACTTGTTATTAGGCTAGTACCTACCGTTTTTCAAAATTTCTGCAATTTAGGAGCAGAAAAATAAATTGTTTTATTAAAGAGTTTTTTTTGGAAGCAGCAGAAAAAAAATGCTAACTGCTCCTAAATGCTACTAAACTCTACTAAAAAACGCTTCCTAACCATCTTTTTTCCTAGCGTTTTTTCCCCTATAAGTTCTGTAAAAACGCTAATAAAACCTCTAATGCTTATAAAACGCCAACTAAAAAATGTTACTATTACAGCCAGCATTTTTTATAACTTAGAGTTTTTTTTAGCTTTTGAACAAACCTCGTATTGTGCATGTGAGCCGAATTGATTTAACTGTAGTAGAAATCCTCCACACATCGTAGCTAATATAGCTCAAAATAGTTGAATGGCATATTCCTCTGGTATCGATATCGTCTGAATGTTTGTCATTGCCCTTCGTTAATCTCTTGCTGACCATGGTAACACGAATACAATATATGCACTGGGCAAGAAAGGTGGACTTTAATGCTCAGACACTGCTGCACAATGATCATCCATGAGAAACTAGATGTTGTGTGCTGAGAGTGCATTCCCAGCACACTGACGAATTTGTCACCGACAGCTCATAGGCCAAGGCTTCTGGATTCCATGTGACCCACTGCAGAGCCGAATAAAACGTGTATTCACAGAAGCCGCCCCGCCCCCTTCTCCAGGCAATTAAAGAGACCCACTCAAAGAGGCAATTGAGAGGAGGCGATTAGGTTAGGTTAAAGATCTGTTCAGACACATTTCAAAAAAAGTGTCCTTTAACATTGAGGCAGTGTCAACAAGACCACACTGTATAAAAAAATAGTCTTTAAAGTTGGCCTACTGGGAAAAAAAAACCCTTTGTGTACAGACATGTCACTTTAATTTTTTTTTTTTTTTTTTTTTTTTTTTTTTTTTTTTTTTTTTTTTTTTTTTTTTTTTTTTTTTTCTTGGCTTTGAATTGCAAAAAGTGGTAGTGTCCTCCTTGAAGTGTTACTAAAGACTGATTTTTGTATTTATAAATTAAAAATAACAAACATGTTTATACTCACCATGCTCTGTGCAATGTATTGCACAGAGAAAACCCCAAGATCGCTCTCTTCTCCGGTCGCCCCACTGGCAATTCTTTGTGCTCCTTCCCTCTTCTTTGATGTGTCTTCCATAGCTAGTCCCGTTTTGCTAAGGGGCACACAATGCCATGCTTGCATCCCGACATGCGTGGCTTATGGTAGCCACGCTCTAATAGAAACACGAACAGCGTCGACTTAGAACCCACCCCACCCTCGCTCCATAGAGTCATCACAGAAGCTCAGGTCGGACTTAGACCCACACCCCCTTGCTGCCTACAAGACACTCACAAACGTGGACTTAGACCTACCCCCCCCCCCCATGGCATTCCATAGACACACAGCCATGTCGGGACCTAGTCCCACCCCACCCATTCTCCTCTTCCACTGCATACCTGATTGACAGCAGTAAGAGACCCAACGGCTCTCTGCTGCTGTATGAGTTTCTTGTTTTGAGAGTGAGGGTGAAACAATGCAGCCATGCACCAGCAATAAATCTTCTTCTCCCCGTCTTCTCCCCCCCTTACATACAGGGAAGGGGGAGCACAAGAGAAAACTGAAATATATTTTTCAGTGTTTAGCATCCCACTTATAACCAGTGGTTCTCAACCTGTGGCGTCGCGACCCCTTTGGGGGTTGAACGACCCCGTTCACAGGGGTCCACCTAAGAGCCAATCGTAAAACAACATATTATCTAATGGTGTAAAGAGCAGCTACAGTGTAGAAAAGCAAGGCTACTGTGTTTGAAAAGCAGCAGTATTGGAGGAGTAAAACAACACTGCATGAATGTATAATTACTGGGTAAAGTATTTTATGGTTTGGGTTGGTCACCACAACATTAGGAACTGTATTAAAGGGTCGGCGGCTATTAGGAAGTGTTGAAAACCACTGCTTTCAACCCGCTCAAATTTAAAGCATTTAGGCCAAATTTAATTTT
Source organism: Staurois parvus (assembly GCA_951230385.1). NCBI lineage: Eukaryota > Metazoa > Chordata > Amphibia > Anura > Ranidae > Staurois > Staurois parvus. Next base: position 3,997 of record CATNWA010003159.1, read on the forward strand.
TTAAAATTTTTAACTATACTACAAAAAAATTTTTTTCACAATTATTTACAACCTTTATCTGTGGTCAGGGGCCCAACTTTCAATTTTAACCACAAGTCCCTGTTTTGGTATAGCGAAAATTCTTCACTACTTTTTTGCTTAGCAACCATCTATAGCCGTTCCGTGCCATTCCTAATTAGTTTAAACATTTCCCAACCGCCCTATAGGCAGAAGTATTTGCTCGCTACAGCAACGGTGGCAAGGGAAATGCACAAAAGCAACGTAGTATGATAATGGATGATTTTTGTATTTCCCAGGTAGGTGTGCACACGCCCCTACCAGCGCCACTATTGCTCCACGGCATGACATGATGACTTGACTTGGTCCAGGCCAACAACAATTGGTCCTGTCAGAGGAGGCAGAGAGGAGCAAGGTACTTGGGGCTGGTCCTTGGTGATTCGTCGGCGGGCGCTTGGTGAAGTGACAGGCACAAGGGGTCTGTGGTATACATACAACACAATGGGCTCGAGCTCTCGAGTCCTGGCAGCACGAGACAGCGGGCTGTCGAGAGCTTTGTATTGCGAGGTCTCTCGCACAACTTGTAGAGCAATACAAACAGCTTGCTCTTCCCCTAGTATTGTATAACACACACACATCACAGCGTAGTTTAAAACACCACAAACAGTAGTACACAATTTAGACCCTTTGATCGCCCCCAGATGTTAACCCCTTCCTGCCCAGTGTCATTAGTACAGTGTCAGTGATTTTTATTAGCACTGATCACTGGGGATGTCAGTGGCAGTAGAGGTTAGTCAGTTTCCTCCCAGTGTCAGAATCCTGAATGCCTGCCGCCGCTTTGTCCGCCAATAAGTTCACTGATCAGCCGCCCCGCCGCCATTACTAGTAAAATGTTAAAATAAAAAATACCAGTATATATACCGCTGTTTTTGTAGATATGCTAAAACTTTCACATTAAAACCCAATTAATTTACACATATTGGGATTTTTTTTTCAGCAAAGACATGTAGCAGAATACATTTTGGCCTAAATTTATGCTGAAAATTTTATTTTAAAATTTTTTTTAACCGACATGTATATAGCAAAAGAGTCAAAAATATTGTTTTTTTTCTCAAAATTGTTTTGGCCTTTTTTGTTTATAGTAGCAAAAAATAAAAAATCGCACAGGTGATAAAATACCATCAAAAGAAAGCTCTTATTGTGTGGTCAAAAAAAGGACATAAATGTCATTTGGGTGCAGCGTTGCATGATGGCGCAATTGTCAATTATAATAATGCAGTCATGTCCTCTAGAGGACAATTGGTTTTAAAATTATTTTTAATTCAGCATAAAAATTTTTTCTATTCTATTTTGTATTTAATTTTATTAAACCTCCCTAGCGGTTATTCCCGAGTGTAGCTCGGGGTAAAGTTTTCAGTACCAAAAGCGGTAACCCCGAGCTAACACTCGAGGCTTACCATGCAGAGTTGCATAGGGATTCCCTGTTAACGCTCTACCTTGTCCTTCGCTCCCCCGCGATGCGTCCCCGGGGCCATGTCCTCCAGGCCGATTGCCGGCATCCGGCTTCCGGTGTTCCGGTCCCTGTTACGTCAGGACGTACGGGCGCTGGAACCGGCGCAAATTTGAAATATTTTAATAAAAATGTAATTTTTTTAAAAAATGATAATTACATAGTTTAAAACATTGCTGTTTCAAAACATTTCACATACAATTTTGTCCCTACTGCTTTGTCCTGTGCCCTGCCTGCATTTTTACTGTTCTTTCGTGCCTGGAAACACTTAGAAAATGTCGATGGCGTCCAAAAAGCGTCCCTTTATGTCAAAATCGGTGTTAGACCGGCTAGAGAACAGCGATTTAGTAAATCAGAACCACTTGCAGAATGATTGATAATGATTTGTGGGAAATTTAGTCATCAGGACACTGAAAACGATTCTGCGACTTTGCTCCAGTGATAGGCGAACTCCTGGCTCTATAATTTCAAAATTTCAGTGTTTTTGGTTTGATTATATTATTTAATTAAAATTAATTATTATTATTCTATTATAATTTTTTATGATTATTTATTAAATTATAATTTATAATCTTTGTGTTTCAAGTTTTATCATATCTGGGATGTTTACTACACTCTTGACAGATTTCAGTGAGTTATTCCTAAATTACAGGGCCTACAATAAAAAAAAAAAATACATATTTCCATGCAAAGAAAATGGTACCGCATTCAGCACCAAAAATCTGAAATAATCATACCGCCAGGGAGGTTAAAAAGGAAGAAAAGCAGTTCTGACACCAACCCCATCCACAAAGATGATATTTAATGTTATTGATGTTATTTAACATGTCACTTTTCACTTGCTTCTCACTAGATAATTACACGTTTTATTTTTTCTTTTACCGATGACTACGGTGACACTTTAGCAATTATTTATTTCATGTATAATTATTTTCCAAGGTGTGGTGATGAAATGTTTGTCATAAGGGTGATTACCAGGGTGACTTGTTTGCGGCTATTTTTTACATTCCTTAATTGCATTTCCTGTTTTCCGGTCAACTGATTTTTCATGTCTTTCAACAGACATTGTTTTGCATACTGCATGCACTAGGAAACTTTATATAGAGGTCAGGCTTAATGTGGCCTTGTCACTGGTATTTTTTGTAAAATTTATCATTGCTTATTATTTCATAAATATGCTGGTGCCTCCTGTTAGGGTTTTGTTGATGAAAATAAAAACGTGGTCATGTAACCTTATTGAGCATAACAGTATAAAGCCTTGGAACTAGAACATGTATATAAACCCTAACAATAAACATATCTTTTGTTCCCTTTTCATCCATTATTTGTAGCATTGAAAGTGTTTTGTTAAATTGTCCATTAATTGCACAAAAATAAATTTAGACCTGTCCTGGGTACACTTCTAGTGAAAGGAGAGAATGCCCGGAGTACTATACAGTCACCATATAGTCAAGGAGTCCAATTTGTTCTTATTTAGGACTTCAGAATAACTTGTGTGTATGTTGTAAAGATGAGGAAAGTAGTAAAACTTGAGTAGTTTAGCAAAAGATAACTGGGCAGGGCTGACACCATAATCTACAAAATTCTGTGTGTTGTCAATCCACATCAGGATTTAGGAGCTGAGTGTATTTATTTAATTTATTTATTTCAGGTACTTATATAGCGCCGTCAATTTACGCAGCGCTTTACATATATATTGTACATTCACATCAGTCCTTAACCCTCAAGGAGTGTACAATCTAAGGTCCCTAATTCACATTCATACATACACATACTAGGGCCAATTTAGACAGGAGCCAATTTAACCTACCAGCATGTCTTTCGAGTATGGGAGGAAACTGGAGTACCCAGAGGAAACCCACACAGGCACAGGGAGAACGTGCAAACTCCAGGCAGGTGGTGCTATGACTGGGATTTGACCCAACAACCCTAGTACTGCCAGGTGGAAGTGTTAACCATTTAGCCATTGTGCTGCCCTACCTACCAGCATGTCTTGGGAGTGTAGGAGGAAACTGGAGTACCTTGGAGAAAACCCACACAAGCACAGGGAGAACATGCAAACTCCAGGCAGGTGGTGCCGTGGCTGGGATTTGAACCAACAACCCTAGTACTGCCAGGCGAAAGTGCTAACCATTTAGCCACTGTGCTGCCCATAGGTATTTTTTTGCGGGGTCTTTAAAATGGTAAACATTGGGAAATGTGCATTGATTGCAGAGGTGTACTATATGTTTTATTCATTATTTAACACATCTGTTAGTTATTGATATAGTTGATTTTAAATTAAAGTGTTAATAAACCCACAACAGTAAAATCAGTCTGTATATGCAGTAAAGCATGCTTGATATACTCACTGTGGAACCTAAGGAGTTAATCCTCTGCATTGTGTAAAAAGGCGGTTTGATCCTTTCTTCTCTGCCCCTCCTCTTCTTGAAAATGACCACCTGATTCAGATTGAATCTGTAGTCACATGCTTATGCTCAGTTTGGTGTGTATTGCTAGAGAGTTTTTTTTTTCATGGGAGAGTGCATGTGATCAGCACAGGGCCAATCAACACTGTCCTTACAGAGGGTCAGAGGTTTCACAACATCCTAAAGCAGAAAGAAAAAACTCATTCTACAAGCTTTAACCAGTGCTCTGCTGAAGTCACAAGACTGCTCTAACTGCAGATTAGAAAAGGTATTTAGCAGTTTATATTTACTAAAATAATTGCATTTCCATGATCTCTGTTCTGTGGGAGACCAGATATAGTGAATGCAGGGTCTTGGGTTTAGTATCACTTTAATGATATACTCTATGTACCTAAACTACATAACAACACCATACAGAAAACATGTTTGGATAGAAGTATAACACCAAGGGGCATTCTTGCACCTTTTTATACAGAGTTGTCCTTAAAGCTAAAACAAAGTAGTCTCCCATTACAGACTCGCCTGAGGACTAGTAAATGAAATTGAGGATAAAACAAGGAATGCGATTAAGAATGTAAAACTAAGCCTGCAGCTAGAAGTCTATGGCTGATGAAATTTATCCAGCAACAAGCTGAGAATGGTATTCCGGAGCAGATATGGGTTGACCATTTTAGCATTAGCCTGTAATACCCCTTCGTTGCCAGACTATGTTTCACTTTACGTTACTGTGATAGTTTGCCTGACAAATACTAGTACCCAAATGAATTATGTAACATTTTTGAGACAAAAAAGGGCTTTCTTCTGGTGGTATTTTATAACCACTATTTTTTTTATTTTTACTATTAAAAGGAAAAAAGACCAAAAGTTTTTGGAAAAAAAGCTTTCTCTTATTTTCTGTTTTACTGAACCAATAGCAATATGTTATATGCTGTGTATGGCCTCTAGGGGTCTCACTACTTAGATACTGGTACAACTGTGTTATTGCCTCTCTTTGGTTGTAGTTCTTAGGCAGACACATGTATAATGGCAGCTAGGAGCATCTAATAAAATGTCTCCTGTTAACTACAGTGTGTGAGCATCTGAGCAGGATCCACTAACAGAACATGGTGGCAGCTGGGCACTGAACCTCTGAATAGCAAGTCTTCTGTCTACAAATACAGATTGTGTGACACTAGAACTGTACAGAGAATCAGCAACTGTAAGTACAGAGTCCCTATCAGACTGCACTATGGAGAGTGGCCTGAAACCCCCTCAGAGACTGGATGTCACTTCTTCCAATCTCTCACAGACATGGAGACACTGGAAGGAAGAGTTTACTCTGTATGTGGACCTGACAGTGGCACCCAGAGATGAGCAGAGGGAAGTAAAGCTGTTTTATTACTTGATTGGGGAAAAAGGCAGAGAACTAGCCGAGACCCTGCTCACAGACAGCATGGCACTGACAGACATACTGCAAGCATTTGATAAGCACTGTGACCCCAAAAAGAATGAGACGGTGGAGAGATACAAGTTCTTCTCAAGGAATCAGGAGATTGGGGACAGTGTGGACAGATATGTGACAGAGCTGAGGAGACTGGCTGCAACCTGTGGATTTGGGGACATCAGGGACTCCCTTATCCGAGACAGGATACTGTGTGGCATCAGAGACTCTCACCTCAGAGAAAGATTACTGAGGGAGGAAGAGCTGGCTTTGGAGAAATGTATACAATTCTGCAGGGCTGCTGAGCTGACTAAAGACAGGCTGAAGATGGTGGAGGGCACCAGTGATGCCTCAGTACATGCAGTATCTGTGAAAGGCAGAGCAAGGTCCAGGCTCCCTGTGAGCTCAGTCCAGTGTAAATACTGTGGCAAAAGACATGAAAGAGACAAAGAGAAATGTCCAGCGTATGGGGAGTCCTGCAGGACTTGTGGCAAGATGAACCACTTTTCAGCTGTGTGCAGATTCAAAACCAGCAAACAGTACAGACAAGTCCACACAGTGACCCAGGACACAGACGAGGACAGCACAGAGGGCATCACATGGCTGCAGCTGCAGTCTGCAACAGAGAACGTCAATGTAGTCAAACAGCCAGTAGCCAATGATGCAAAGCAGCTCTTTGCCATATTTATGGTGGATGAACAGCCCATAAGATTTCAGCTGGATTGTGGAGCAAGCTGCAATGTCATTCCATTTACTCTGCTTAACAAACAGGTTCCCATTGAGCCCACTGATAAGGTACTGGTCATGTACAACAAAAGTGTTCTGAAACCCATGGGAACATGCAAGCTAAAATTAAGAAATCCACGTAACAGAAAGAGCTACAGAGTGGAGTTTACTGTGTTGCAGGAGGACGATCACATTCCTTTGCTGGGAGTTAAAGCAGTTCAGGCTATGGACTTAATAAAGGTGCAGTCCCATAACATCATGGCTCTGGAAGTTTCTGAGAATACTCAAAATCCGAAACAAAAGGCAGAATACATTTTGGATTTTCACCACATAAAAACAGAGTATGCTGATTTATTTGAAGGTGATGGGTGCCTGGAAGGTAAATAAAAACTAGAAATTGATCATACAATACAGCCTACCAGACTGCCTACAAGAAGAGTACCTGTAGCCTTAATGCAACCGCTTAAAGAGGAACTGCAGGATTTGCACAGCAGAGGTATGATAGCACCAGTACAGGAAAGCACAGACTGGATAAGCAGTTTGGTGATAGTGAAAAAACCATCAGGCAAGTTAAGAATATGCATTGATCCTAAGCCACTGAACAAGGCCCTTAAAAGAAATCACTATCCAATGCCAACAATAGAAGATATTCTACCAGATCTATCAAAGGCTAAAATATTTTCGGTATGTGATGTGAAAAATGGGTTCTGACACGTGGAACTGGATAAAGAATCAAGTTTATTAACAGCATTTTCTTCCCCATTTGGACGCTATAAGTGGCTTAGAATGCCAATGGGAGTAAGCCCGGCTCCAGAAGTGTTCCAACAAAAATTGATGCAAGCTTTGGAAGGACTGTCTGGAGTAAAAATAATAGCAGACGATATACTAATAGTTGGGGAAGGTGATGATCTAGAATCCGCAACAAAGGATCACGATAAAAAGATGATACAATTCTTAGACAGATGTAGAAAAAAACAAATCAAACTGAACCTGGAAAAATTCAAACTAAAAATGACAGAAGTACCATATATTGGACATCTTCTTACCTCAAATGGTGTTAAAGTCGATCCAGAGAAGGTGAGGGCAATACAGGACATGCCGACACCTACAGATATACGTGGAGTACAACGATTCCTGGGCATGGTGAATTATCTTTCCAAATTTTGCAAGCATTTATCAGACATGTGTGAGCCACTGAGACAGCTAACTCACAAAGACGTACTCTGGGAATGGACAGAAAGCCATGAAACTGCTTTTCAGTCAGTGAAAAATGCTATTGCAGACGCAGCAACGCTAAAATATTTTGATCCAGATCAAGCAGTGGTAGTACAATGTGATGCCTCAGAAACTGGCCTTGGAGCCACACTAATGCAGGATAAACAGCCAATCACATATGCAAGCAGAGCATTAACTCCAACAGAGCAAGGATATGCTCAAATCGAGAAGGAACTACTAGCGGTAGTATTTGGGTTAGAGAAATTTCACCAGTACACCTACGGTCGACAAGTGGTGGTGCATTCAGATCACAAGCCTTTAGAAAGTATTACAAAGAAGCCACTACTGAATGCCCCAAAAAGACTGCAGCGTATGCTGTTAAGGCTTCAGAAATATGATTTTAACATTTGTTACTGTCCAGGAAAGGATTTACTGATTGCAGATGCCCTAAGCATAGCTTACTTACCCATCACAAATGAAGAAGAAAAAGACATTGAAAGCATCAATATGTGTGAATATCTGTCTGTCTCAAAAGACAGACTGAAACAAATACAAACCTGCACAGCGGAAGATAAAACTCTACAGATCCTAACGACTGTCATCTTGAAGGGATGGCCAAAACACAAGCAGCATGCTCCAATGGAGGTTTCTCCATTTTTTCACATAAGAGATGAACTCTCTGTGCAGCATGGAATCATCTTTAAAGGAGAAAGGGCTGTCATACCAACATCCCTTAGAAGAGACATTATAGAAAGATTGCACTCGACTCACTTAGGTGTAGAAGGATGTCTACGTCGTGCACGAGAATATGTTTATTGGCCTGGAATGAATGACCACATAAAAAACTTTATAGCACAGTGTGAAATATGTGCATCGTGCAATGATAAGCAACCGAAAGAGACATTGCAACCACATACAATTCCAAACAGACCATGGTCAAAAGTAGGAACAGATCTGTTCACGTGGAACGACAAAGAATATCTGGTAACTGTGGACTATTTTTCAAACTTCTGGGAGATAGACTACTTACAGGACACAAGGGCCAAAACAGTAATTAAAAAACTCAAGGCCCATTTTGCCAGATATGGCATTCCGGATATTGTGTTCTCTGACAACGCCGCTCAATTTACATCGGACGAATTCAAAAAATTCAGGGAGAGGTGGAATTTGAGCATCAGACATCATCTCCTGGATATCCACAGAGTAATGGTAAAGCCGAGTCAGCAGTAAAAACAGCCAAAAGACTCATGCAAAAGGCAAAACAGGCAGGTACAGAGATATACCTGTCTATACTGGACCACAGAAACACACCCACACAAGGCCTAGACACCAGTCCAGCACAGCGGCTTATGAGTAGACGTACAAGGACTCTCCTACCAACTGCAGGTCAACTACTAAAGCCAAAGCTTGTGGGCAATGTTAAAGCCAAACTAACGAAGAATCAAGATAGGCAAGCTTTCTATTATAATAAATCTGCAAAAGATCTGCCTGTTCTCCAGAGCAATGACAATGTACGGATTCAGCCAATAGGCAAATATGACAAACACTGGAAAAAAGCGAAGGTTGTACAGAAATTGGGACCACGGTCCTATGAAATTATAACAGAGGAAGGAAGAAGATGGAGGAGAAATCGGAGACATCTGAGAAAAACACAAGAAGGACATGATACAGGGCCCTGGGAACAGTATATGGACACTCAAAGCAATGAGACTATGAATACCAGCAACAAAGAAACAGGGACTGCTGAGGAGCATAGGGAGGTCTCTAGGCAGAGAGAGACAGTCCCAGAAAATAGACTGCCAGAATCAGAAGAACACCAAGATTTCTGTGAAGAAACCTCATATGTTACGAGAGCTGGCAGAACAATCAGAAAGCCAGCTCACCTCAAGGATTATATCTAATTTATAGCTATGTTCTACTTCACCATGTTGTGTTTGTTATATTTCATTGTTCTTTTATTTAAAAGAGAAAGGATGTAGCAATATGTTATATGCTGTGTATGGCCTCTAGGGGTCTCACTACTTAGATACTGGTACAACTGTGTTATTGCCTCTCTTTGGTTGTAGTTCTTAGGCAGACACATGTATAATGGCAGCTAGGAGCATCTAATAAAATGTCTCCTGTTAACTACAGTGTGTGAGCATCTGAGCAGGATCCACTAACAGAACAATTACCTTGTTAGACAGGTCTTATGACAGTTCTTTTCTGCTCCCCATGGCTCAGTATTAAGCCTGCTCAGTGAATCCACGTAAGAGCTCAAAAACTCATTGACTATTCATACACAAACACTAAGTGCAATTTAAAAAGCCAAAGATGTGGGAAATAAACCTTCAATTGCATTTTAAGCTGTGTCTGTCACCTTTTGTGTCTGTACCAAGACCAAAAATTCCAGGGTATGTAAACTTTTGACCAGGGCCATTTGGATGATGTTATCATTATGATTTAAAAAGGAGGCAAACAACTATGTAATAATAAATGGCTTCATATGATCATTATCCTGAAATAAAACACTGTTCTTTGGCACGATCAGTCATATTTTCAATATCAATGCCAAAGTTTCATGATTTCTGCAGGGTATGCAAACTTTTGAGCACAACTGTATAAAAATAGGCTGAAGACCAATTGTTTTGGGGGAGGAGGGGGGCTGCTATCACAACAATCACAAGGTCCTGAATTGGCTCGGTACACTTTGTCTTTGCACCAAGCCTAGCGGATGCAACAGGCGCCCAAGGGTGTTTTTTCTATCTGCGTTTATAAATAGCAATAGGGAAATAACAGTCCGCCAATCCACCATTTATAAATGTATGTTGACAGAAAACAGATTGAGGAAGAATGGGGTCTTAGGCTCGGTAGCAACATTGGCTCGCTCCATCCCTTTGATTGACATTGATAAGGATTGGAATAGCCAAACACAAGCTGCCTCGTTTGCATTGTCTACACCGGTATGGCGGCTCAACCCATCTGCAAGTGTATCCTCTTTTATGACGTGAGAGGCTGGTACAGAGCTTTGACCAGTTGTGCTATGCCCCTGGTTTACTGCAGGAGAAGGACTATTTTAGCTGAACCTCCTGGACATTCATGGAGCCCTGGCCTCCTACCTAGCTTACCTAGTGGAGGTTCCAGCCTTGTTCAGAAGTAGGCCTAAATGGCAGGTACAAAGCATACTACTGCCTTTAACTTGCACGATGAAAGCTGCACAACATAAACATGGTAGTCTGCACTGCACATATTTACAGTAAGTGAAGATCTAATAGAATATAGTTTAGTCAGCAGTATGCATAAACTCTAATGTTGGATTCTGGTTGATAACTAAAAAATACTGCATATTGTGTACTGGGGCATCCACATGACTTGAAAGTAAGCCCCACAACAAACATAAAGCATACCTTTCTTTTACAACCTTCCTAAACACTGTTGGCAGCAGAAATGTAATTGACATAGCCGGAGAAATATACCAGAAATGATTTCCCTTGGCACCTTCAGTTCCACTTTTCATCATAACAGAAGTCTTTCATTGTGTAGGAGGTCTTTATTTATCAATCACAGCCCACACGTTACATCCCATGTATGGATCATCCATGTCAACAAGAGCAGTGACAGGGTTCATCTCTATCACTTAACTAATTTAGTTAGTCTCCTTAAACCTTCTTAGTGCAACCACATGACTGACATCTCTCCACAGAGATGCTTGGAGTTCGGTAAAATTGAAGGCAAGGGGAGGCAGCCACGATGACGAAGGAAACCTCAGTTTTTACTTGTGCCCAAAAGTCAGTTTTTGCATACAATAAACAGATATGGTTAGAATGCAGACATTGCTTGTTTCTGTAGAAGAAAGAGTAGATTGGAAATAATTTATTCACATCCTTCTATAGCAGGGGAATGCAATGTTTACTTTGCTAGCCACAATTGGACTGTGTAGGGGTTAAAGAATATGGAAACCCTATCAACATCTCTTATATGCTACTTTTTTGGTCTGCTAAAGCAATCTTTTTGGGTTGCCAGCTTTAGTACAGATAGCAACAGGGAGGAGGAGAGTTGGGAGGAGGTACAGGCTGTGCTCTCTCCCTCTTCTCTGTATACAGGAAATAACACAGGATCACTCAAATCAGAATGTACAAGAACTGATTACCCCCACATCTCCCCACACTGCTCCTGTCCTGGTAGCAGAAATTGTGGGTGGGGGCAGTAATCAAACCCTGTACAGTCCCAATCTGAGAGTGTTCTATATGCAGACAGGAGGGAGGGGGGCTGGAGGAGGAGGGAGAAAGCACAACTCACACCTCCTCCTGACTCTCTCCTCCTGTCTGCTGCTGTCACTACTCCTGTAGTGATGGAAATGGACAGAATTTGTGTGCTAGGAAGGGGATTAGGAGAGGGCTGGGGGGGGGGGGGATTTGGAGGGGATTGTGCTAGGAGGGGGGAATGTGGGAGCGGGTGGTTGTACTAGAAAGGTGGATTTGGGGAAGAGGTTGTGTTAGAAGGGGGTATTTTTGGGGGGGAGGACTTGTGCTAGAAGGGGGGATTTGGGGGTGAGGTTGTGTTAGAAGGGGGGATTTGGGGGGGGGAGGACTTGTGCTAGAAGGGGGGATTTGAGGGCGGAAGATTTACAACCTACTATCAACTGAACTTTGCCTCACAGACTAAATTTTAGGGTTTGTTCACACCAGGTGCAGTGCGGTTGCAACGTGTGGGAATGTGCAAAAAAGTGCGTTCGCTTGGACGTATCTCCTGGTGTGAATGAGCCCTCAGACTGCAGTGCCCTGAGATTGTGCACAATTCTAAAGGATGCCTTCACTAAAAATAAAGGTTGAGAAACACTGATATAGTAGACTTGCCATCCTATGCAGATATTTTCTAATGTGTTGAAAACTCTTCACCTGACTTACCCCCTGAACAATGCCTGTTCTGTACAAATAGGAGAACACATTTTTCAATCCATGTGACCAAAACCTGGACATTCTTACTTATAGGATTTATTTAGTGAGGAAGATGCTGACAATTAACAGAAAATCATTAAAGTTGTTACTCATAGATAATGTATGCCGTCCAAATCCTCCAACAAGAGATAATTACATCTGAAACAGGGTGATCCCTGACGTGAATGAATAATAGATCATAATCATTGTTAGATATAATTTTGGCAGCGAGATAAATTATTCAGCAATAAAAAAATCTTCAGAGAGCACTGTTGTCCTACAACTTCCTACAGGAAAGCAGCCACTTCCTTGCATACGCAATTTCCTTAATATTTTAGATAGAAGATAACACCATTCCTCACAGGGCTGCTATATGCATAGGAATAATGGAGCAGATGCTGTGGGCCTCACAAAGCCACACAAAGCATCCCTAGTTGTTAAGTGGTATTGTGGAACTCAAACTATTAAGAGCCAGAGAGAAAATAGACACAAAGTCAGCCATAGGGGCTTTGCTGGACCCTGACACCCAGGGTACATGTCCAGCCAGGCCAGGGTCTCTTCCTGTGTGTTCTGGGTTTCCTTTGCAGTAACTACAGGTGTACCTTGGTTTACAAACGCCTCAGTTAATGTAATTTTCGGTTTACGAATGAAAATCCATTGAAAAAAATGTCTTGGTTTACACACTTTTTACAATTTGTTTTCGCAATATGAAGTGTATGTTGGTGCCAATTGCCGGCTTTTTTTTTTTCTTCACTATAGCTCACAGAATTAGCTGTCACTTTCCCTGGAGCTAAAGGATACTTTGTTTCTTTTATCTCGGGAAATAAACTAAAAGGAAACATTGTTTCTTTTAACTGGGGGAAATAAACTAAAAGGAAACTTTCTTTCTTTTAGCTGGGTGGAAAGTGACAGCTGATTCTCTGAGCTATAGTGAAGGAAAAAAAAAAGCCGGTAATTACATTTTAAAAACCATCACTGACCTATAGTGACAGCGACTTTTTTTAAACTTTTTTCTGACCTCTGGAATGGATTAATTGGTTTTCAGTGCATTCCTATGGGAAACGTCCCAGAGAACACATTATATTCATAAACCTAGGTACACCTGTCTTTCCAAGTATGACAAACATACTTGCACATCTATTCTCACACCTCTAAAAGTACAGCTGTGTTGCCTTACAGAGCTTAGAACTATGATGGGTAGCTTAGTAGGTGTATTAGAAACTCGCAATTTTAAGGGTTTATTTACTCTTTACTGGAACACATTAATATATATTAAGTGCATTAAGACAACAAAGTGTCATTCATTTTGAATGGAAACTCAGTGCAATAAGGCAACGCAGCTCCAATACACACGTTGCAGAGCACCACAATGTGTGCTAACGCACTTTGACAGACCATTTACTGGCTGACGCAATGCATGATAACACATGACACTGCACTTTAATGCGCCTTCGCCAATGCATCACACCAGAATGACAAGTTTTGAACAGGCGCTTTCATCTAGATATCTTTTTCAATCCAAGAATGCATCTATTTCATATATACATATATATATATATATATATATATATATATATATATATATATATATATACTGTGTATATATATATATATATATATATATATATATATATATATATATATATATATATACACACACACATACATACACTGTTCAAAACAATTGAAGGAACACTTTTTAATCAGAGTATAGCATCAAGTCCTGCCTTCAGCTAATAACCAAATATTCTATTTTTCCTATCAGTTCATCCCCCACGGTTATTACCTTTTATACCACCAGCCCCTCCCTCTTAGATTGTAAACTCCAAGGAGCAGGGCCCTCCTATCCCTCTTGTATTGAACTGTATCATTGTTGTATTGTCTCCCTTCATATTGTAAAGCACTGAGCAAACTGTTGCCACTATATAAATCCTGTATAATAATAATAATAATAATAAAAGTCAATGAAAATCCTGGGATACTGATCTGGTCAATTAAGTAGCAGAGGGGGATGTTGATCAGTGCGAAGGCATATCCATGGAGGGACGCACAGACCTCTACAAGCTAGACAATGGCACCCTGACTGCCATTAGGTTTTGGGATGAAATCCTTGGACCCATTGTCAGACCCTACACTGGTGCAGTGGGTCCTGGGTTCCTCCTGGTGCACAACAATGCCAGGCCTCATGTGGCAAGAGTATGAAGGAATTGATACCATTGAATGGCCTCCACGCTCGCCTGACCTAAATCCTATTAAATCCTGTTAAATCCTACTGACCATTGATGCTAGGGCAGTTTTTCCTTTTACTAACCACTGACACCAAGGCAATTTTTCCCCTACCGACCACTGACAAGGCCAGGGGCGGACTGACAACTCATGGGGCCCCTGGGCAATAGGGGATCATGGGGCCCCTGTTTCCTTGCCCAAACTCAAAAAAGCCTATGAAAAAGGTACCAGGGGCATCTCATGGGGCCCCCAACTGACCCCGGGCCCTTGAGCAGTGCCTGAGTTTCCAAATGGTCAGTCCGCCGCTGGACAAGGCATGTTTTTCCCTACTGCCCACTGATGAGGCATTTTTTTTCCCTACTGATCACTGATGTTGGGGCATTTCTTCCTGCTACTGGCCACTGACAAAGCAGTTCCTTAATTTAAAGAAGAAATTTACACCCATCTTTCCATTGTAGAATAAAGGAATGCTTTGCATGACTCTGTCCACTCTTACCTTCATTAAGAATAATCCCCTTATTTTATGAATTCGTAATTGAGCTTTTGACATGTATCTACCTTACGTTTTTAAGAAGTCTGCACTGTGTGCACAATTATTAGGCAAGTTGTATTGTATTTTTGAGGATTCATTTCATTATTGAACAACTACAGTGCTCTCGGTCAATCCAAAATGTTAATAAGCCTCAAACCTGAATATTTAAGAAAGTAAAAGTGAGGTTCTGGCTTTCTTAGGAGAATATCTATGTGTCTTCAATTGTTGGGCAACTATTAGTGTTCAGAATTATTATGCAACTAAATGAAAAACGAAAAACCTCACTTGTCACTTGAGAATAATAAACAAACAACTCAAAATTTACAATTAAACATTTCTGATATTTAAAAAAAAATCTGTGACCAATATAGCCACCTTTTTTTTTCAGTAACAGTCATAAGCCTTTCATTCATGAAGTCTCCCAGTTTATTGATCTGTTGACGATCAACTTTTGTGCAGCAGCAACCATAGCTCTCCAGACACTGTTCAGAGAGGTGTACTGATTTCCTTCACTGTAAATATCCCAATTAAGAAGGGCCCACAAGTTCTAAATGGGGTTTAGGTATGGTGAGGAAGGGGACCATGTCATTATTCTTTCATCTTTAAGGCCTTTACTGGCTAGCCACACAGAGGAGTACTTTTGATGCATGCAATGTAGCATTGTCCTGCATAAATTTCATGGTCTTTTCCTGTACCACTGCTTGAAGAAAGTGCCTTCTAAAAAACTGGCAGTAGGTTTGGGAATTAATTTTGAGTCCATCTTCAACCCAAAAAGTTCCAAATAGATCATCTTTAATAATACCAGCCCATACCGTTCAGTGTCTGCTATCCCTCTGTCAATCCCTCCACTGGCTTCCACTCACCCAACAAATTTGCATGCGCAATAGTTAATCAAAGTGTGAGAGCACTGAAAGCTGATAATTGGCCTGGGCCCGAAGGGGGTATATGTGCCAAAGGCAAGTGGTTAAAGGGGCTTCTTTAACGGGGGGGGGGGGGAGAGGGTGTAACAGGAGGTACAGTATATCCCATACCTTCATACTTTTGCTAACAGGTGTCCCTCTTTCCCATCTCAGAAAGTTGGGAGGTATGCCCAATAAGCTGTGCTGAGTAGCTATGAAGGCTTCAACTGCAATATCTCT